>JANHFK010003810.1:70276-81209 GCA_036250565.1 Sibynophis collaris | reverse complement strand
CCTTCCGTCCTTCCGTCCTTCCTTCCTTCCTTCCTTCCTTCCTTCCTTCCTTCCTTCCTTCCTTCCTTCCTTCCTTCTGTCGTGGCACAGTGGTTAAAGTGCATTATTATTGCGGAGTTTATCTGCAGGAGTTCGATCCTGACCAGCTCAAGGTTGACTCAGCCTTCCATCCTTCCGAAGTCGGTATAAGCAATATATACGTCTTAAGTGCTATTGCTATTTGTTACTCTAAAAAATTCCACAGTCTTTTCCAGAACTGTCCTTTTTTTTTCTCGCAATTTTTTTTATTTTTTAAAAAGAAACAACAGAACAAGACATAAAACCATACTTTGTAGAAAAACGCAGTGTCTCAGTTGGTTACAATTTTTTGTGCATTCACTGAAACCTGTTATATCACTAATTCTATCCTTCTTCGTCATTCATTCAATTATTTAATTGGGAATATCATTATTTTAAACTTTGTTTCTAATATAAATCACATATTAGAATAGATTACTATTCTTATCCTTAATATATCTTTAAGTTAAATTGTCATTATTATTATAATCTCTATAGCTTAATAATATTTCAGTTGTCCATTTTATTATTTAACCATTGATAGAATAAATCCCATATCTTATAGCATTGTTTTTCTTCTTGTTCTTGTATTTCAAATGTCAGTTTACTCATCTCTGCACACTCCAATACTTTGCTAATCACTTCTTCCTGGTCGGCTACTTTCTCATTTTTCCAATTTTTTGCAAATACAATTCTGGCAGCTGTCAAAACATTAACAATTAAATATTTCAATTCATTACTGTACATTTCTGGTAATATTCCTAATGAAAATATTTCAGGTTTAAAATCTATATGTCTTTGTATCACCTTTTCTAACCACATACGGATTTTTGTCCAAAATCTTCTCGCTTCTATGCAAGTCCACCACATGTGGTAGAAGGTTCCTGGAGATTGATGACATTTCCAACATTTATCCAATTTGTTTTTACACATCTTTGCTATTCTTGCTGGGCAAAGGTGCCATCTATAAAATATCTTGAGTAAATTTTCTTTATAAGCTGTTGACATAGTCATCTTATAGTTTTGTGTCCATAGTTTTTGCCATTTTTCTAAGTCTATTCCATATCTAAAATTTTTCCCCCAGGCGATCATAGTTTCTTTAACCTCTTCATCTTCAAGTTTAATCTTTAATAAAAAGGCATATGCCTTCTTAATCATTTTTTCATCAACCCCAGTCATTATTTTATCAAGTTCTGTCAAGTGGTCATAGATTCCACCAGATTTTATTTATTTCTGTGATTATTTAAGAGTATGAGCATTCTTACATTAAAGAAAAATCCAGAAGTATGATTTGGGGCTTAGTTTGCTTCTTCAAAATAAAGTTTACTATTTTTGTGCATATCAAAAACAAATGGAAAAACTACATAACAATATTTCTTCAATCTTTTTTCTAGTTGAAATAGAGATACAACATTATTTTTTACTATATTTCTTAATATAAGGAATAATAATCTTAACAACTATGGTATTCATTAAATATATCAGAAATTCAGAGTTCCTAATACTACATAGATCTGTCCAAGTCAGGGGTGTGCGATTTTTCTATCTTTGGAGAAACTGATCCACTCTTCCCAGAATGTGATTATTCCCAAGTATTGTATAATTTTCCCTTCTGTCACATAAACAAGTTAATTCGGTCTTCCAGATATTGAGGGGCTCTGGAGCCATATCTAAGTTACATCTGAAAAAGTCTTTCTCATGATATCGTGGCTGCAATCCTTCAGCCACTGGTACTCATGGGATATATTGAGGGTAAATAAAACATTTACTAGCCTGAAACTGGTATATTCATTTCTTTTTCAGCCTGACAAGAGTTGAATAGAGTTCCAGATCCAGTGGTTTCTCTGCCATGTTTTTTTTTTCCCCAATTGGCTGCACAGGATAATAAATACTGCATAATGTGGTTTACAGCGTACAAGTATAATTTGAGTACTTTAAAACAGAAACTGGTTTCACTTGTTTTACAGCTGTCTGTAGAGCAAAGAAAGTAATTATATCGAAAATAGAATTTAGAATGTACAAAACTTAGCATCAAGTAGTAGCCTAGGTCATGCTGGAATCTGTTCTTTCCCTCTTTATGGGCCTGATTGCTGGATTCATGGGTAACATAGCCTTGAAGAGCCATGACAGAGCCTATTCAATGCAATACAATGAATGTCCCCCATCCCCCCCAATGAAGACAATATTTGGCAACTTCATTCTCTAAAAAATGTCAAGATCACATTGGCACAACTGAGTGTATTAAAATTACTATCATAAAGTTCCGGATGAAATACATTCAAGTCATTGTATTCATTCAAATGATCAAAAAAATAATAGTTTTTTATGAATTGATAGGCTTTCATTTGTCTTTCATATGATGGTTTATTATATTACCAGAAAATTATGAAATTTAACCCACTAATACATTTGAAGTGTCTTTTCTTTAGATTTTAGACAGTTCTGAACATCTATCCTCAGTGCTCAAAAGAGCGCTTGAGAAGTTATGAAGAGGACTTCTTTTTGAAGAGGACAGTTTGAAGAATCATTTGAAGAACAGCATTTAGAAAAGGATATATGTAATAATTACTGACTGATAGCCAAGCATTCATTTATGATATATGCAGAGGTGGGATTCAGCCAGTTCAGGTGAACTGGTAGTTAAGGCCAGTGGCTGGCCCCCACCCCCACCCCGGTGCTTTTTTATAGTCTTATACAATCACTGTGTTTTTGATGCAGCACGCATGTGTGCAAGGCACGAGCCAAGCGAGCATGTCCATGTGCACACTCATATATTTGATTCTGGGTGAACTGGCTAGTTAAATTATGTGAAGCTCACCTCTGGATATATATCTAATCCATTTGGGGGGAAAGGGTTATAAGGAGAGCAGTTTTGCAATGAAATAGGTGGATGTCATAGGGAATATTGTAGAAAGGTTGTCATGTAAGTTTTTGTGTCAAGGTGTCAATGACTGAAATGAGTTCCTGCTGGATAATTGTAAAAGAAAAGAAGAACTTAATGCTACCTTTACATTTACTGACTACAAAATTCTTACCCAGAAAATTGATACTTCATTTAAATTACTCTACTGGTAGTGAAAGGAAAATACACTTTCTACCAAGATTTTGGAAAATGTGTACTGATGCCAAGCTTTTGCATGATTTCTTGCATCGTAATATTTTATGAATAATTACTTAGGTTTGGTATACTTGTGAATTTGCATTACTTTATTTCTTTGCCATTCATGAAAGGCACATCATTATATAAAGCGATTCCCTTAAAACATTACATTAAGGCCGTGTGAAAGCTCTGTCTCTGTTTGAATGGACCATCAGTCAAGTCGCAGTTTCCTGTTTCAGTCAGTGCTACATATTCATGTGTGAACCAGACCATGAATAGATAGACACATCTACATCACAGAGTCCCTTTCATAAGAGCTGAATTTGAGATCACCACTGCAGCCCTTTGTTGCAATGATGTAGTTGGGCTTCTATAGAAATTTGAAGGCTTCAAAAATTAATCAGAATACCCACTGTTCCTGTGGAAATACAAAAATAATTTTGGAGTGTTTTCTCTGAAGCTATTGAATAGGCAGCTACCCAGAGGATGAATGTTTCATCTCATTCCACTTCTCAGCACCTAGGACTTTTACCTTCTCTCTAGAAGATGTGACCTTGGTGTTTTCTCTTGCACACAGTAGCTATTTCTGATTCCTTTACATTAGTTTACGTGGAATAGACTGTACATAGACATAACAGGCCAGCATGGAGTATTTTTCAAGTCTGAGATACTGTAGGCTGAGTTACAAACAACTGGTGTGCATTTGAAATGCAACTATGAAAAAAAATCCCCTTTATACTGCAAGTTACTTCAAATAAATATATTACATATTGCTAATGTAATTCATGCTTTTCAGAGTATATTTTTCTATAAACAACATTTTCTTCAATAATTTTATTATGTTTTTTCTGTAGACAACATTTATGAAACTGCTGATATAAAAATAGCTTTCTATTGCTGCCTCAAATGATTGCCTTTCAGACAGTATTACAAGGCTGTTTGCATGTAGAACTCCTAATTAGATAAGGCAAACATGAATTTGGAAAACAGCAAGTGTCTGAGTATAGTAGAAATAGGGATCGGGTAATACCACTTTCTGAGCCTGTAATAATTTTTAATAAATTAGAGTGTGTTCCAGGATCGGATTGTTTATTACAATGAGATTTGTGTGCTTTCTTTTTAGGATCATGCAGACAATCCATTGGGGGCAGCAGTAACTCTGGCTCATGAACTAGGCCACAATTTTGGTATGAACCATGATACACTGGAAAGAGGTTGCAACTGTAAAACAGCTGCAGACAAAGGGGGCTGCATTATGAACCCTTCAACTGCGTAAGTGCAAATGGTATTTGAAAAAATATTTGCCTGTCACTGAAGCTTTCCTTTTAGGTGAGAGGTATACTTCTGAAAACTTTGCAAGAAAAATGCATCCTGTTTATAACAACTGGACGTTAGTGCAGAGGCCCTACATAATTTGTCAGAATAAAAATATTCTGAATTTTCAATTCTTGAAGAAAAGAAATGCATTTTGGTATTCATCACACAGCCCAGAACCAATTAATGATGAGTACTAAGGTACCACTGTATGGTAGGTCAATGGTGGCTTGGTAGATCAAGGGATATAGGGTGTATAGTGTACCTGCCCCTCAGCAAAGCCTTTGATAGATCTCTCATGATGTTCTCCGTAAAGTTGTAAAGAAGGGTATGGAAGATTGGAGAATGATTGCACTCAAAGGCTGTTCATTAATTTCAACTTGAGGGAAGTACTGAGTGGAACGTCCCAGGGCTCTGCCCTTAACCCAGTGCTGTTGAGCAGCAGGGTTTGGAGAAGGAGTTAAGGGAATGCATACTAAATTTACAGGTGATACGACACTGGGAAGAGATGGCTAGTGTTCTAGAGAGGCTTGAGCAGTGGGCTGAAATGAATAGGGTGGATTTAACGAAGTGAAACAAGAAATTCTGCATCTGGGTAGGAAAAATAAAAGCCACAAGTATATGGTGAAGAGAACTGGCTTAGCAACAGTACATAGGAAAAGGATCTGGGAGTTCTTGTAGACTACCAATTAAACGTGAGACTGAGTGTGATGCAGCTGCTAAAAATTCAAATATTATTTTGGAGTACATTACTAGGAACACACAATTTAGGTCATCAGAACTGTTCCAGTTCTAGCCAGTCACAGCCCAATAGTATTCTATTGCTGGTTCAAATAATTTTGTCCTCATCCTGAATGCAGTGCTTGTTTCTTTCATGGAATTTGTGACTTATATTTGTTTGTTTCTTTCATATATTTTTTCTATTGCATGCATTTATTGTTTGAAGCTGGGGGTCTGCAAAATCAAAATAAACTTCCCCAAGAGTAAAAAAACATGTTTTAACTAGTTCAATTTGTTTAAATCAGGGTGTGCTCAATTTAAGGGAGTAGTTTATTTTTATTTATTTATTTGCTTTTGAGAAGATGGTTCTGATCTTCATTTTCATTATTTTTAAATGTGTGCACATAAATGTGAACATTGCCCTTTAGTTAAAGATACTGCTGCCAATGTGGTTTTATTTATGAATATACATGGAATTTATTTTCTGCTCTGCTGCCTATTGTTTAAACAAAATCAGGTGACGATGGTAATACAAGTGCTTGCTAATGATAGCCTGGTTTACCAATCACATCCAGATGTCAAGTCCATTATGCTCTCCTTTCTTTTTTCACTGCTAGTTTGAAATAAATATCCTTTTTTCACCTCTCTTGTATCGCATGTTATCTTCCGGAGGCTGAAAATGCTTAGTTCTGAATCAGCCAGGACCAAGAATTTGTACTGCCATATTGAATATTCTAGAGGAGCTACTAGTTTGAATGTTATATCAGAATTTTTAAAGGAAATTTCGGTGATTTTATAAATGGACATTTTCATTAGCCTGGAAATTAATCCAGAAAAATCAGTAGCTCACAGAATTGCTTACCAGGCCTTCTAATCAAGCAAATTTTTGCTACATACCTGGGTCCTAATAGTTCTAATCTTAGTTCTTTGAACAACTCCTATAGAGTTATTCTTATTTGTCGCAAGCAATTCCTACAATTTGTTTTTATATTATGTAGGAGAAATGATGATCAAGATTTGAGAGATGAGATCTCCAAAATAATAATAATGAGATATATTTTCTCATGCAGTTCTCACTCTCAATAAGGACCGCAAAGCAGTACCAGTGTTACTTCTTTTTCTCTCTCCAGAGACGTAAGACTTGTAGAAACTAAGTTTCACCAATACACATTTCCACATCTTTTACACCTATCAAACTGAAAGTCTAACTGGCCAGACTAAGTTGGAGTTCCAGCAGACTTGAGGAGGAACACTATTTTCATGTATCTTATTTGATATAATGATTACAAAGATTACATTTCCCATATATCTTTACACCTTCCAGCAAGCCCACCACTGCTCTTGGTATTTTTCTCATTCTGGATGCTGTTGCCTCATCCAATTCACATGGACTCTATCTATTATTTTGAGAACCATCTTTTGTCATGAGAACTTTATTTCATGTGTCTTGTTGAGATTTCTTCAGTTTTCATTCTTCACATGAAATCTTCCTGAAGAAACCCTTCTGCCTTTTGGACTTCTTTCTATTCATATAAAGCTACCGGTTACTACTGCCCCATAGCAATCTATTGGTTGGAATTTTATGCTAATAATAATATATTGACATGCAAATACTTATACAAGGTCAGTATGTTCTATCATTTGCATACATTTTTGTATTATTAGTGTATCCAACTTGCATTATTGTAACAGGCATAATTAGGTGTCTTAACTTTGAACCTTCTTCTCACAAGACCTTAACGATTTCTGGAACACTACACTTTCACCATAGCATCATATAAGTGCTTGCAAAAAGCTTAAACAAAGTACTAGGAAAAGCTTATTTAACAGAAACTTCTTTGAAGATGTTAAGATTTGTCTGCTTGGTTCTCTATTAAATGATTTGTGGCTAGGGGGAGGGAGCATGTCATGACACTTTATTTTAATAATGAATTTGAAACCAGGCCATTTGTAACCTTTGCCCAGCACTAATTAGTTTACAGGCTTAGGAGAGACCATGCCTCCCAGTAGAACATGATTAAATTGCTTCAGCTCAACAATTTTGATCCAGCTGCTGAAATTATTGTAAGAACAGACAGCAAACAGCAAATAAATGGGTGTAGATCAGGGGTCCCCAACCTTTATGGCTTGGCGGCCTGGCCGGGCGGGGGGAGAGGGGAACCGGGGAACTGGCCTATGCAAGCAATGGTGCACATGCACTGGCCCACCACTCACATAAATTGAGCTCCATGCACAGGTGCACCAGCCAGCCACTCATGCAGCCCACTTCCAAAACAGCTACGGCCCGGCATTGGGCCACAGCCCGGGGGCTGGGGACCCCTGATGTTTAATGAGATTCAGCAAATATCCTCATGAACACAATTGAGATGCTTGCTAGACTTCTGCTGCACTTGACTAGATAGTTTGGGGGATTGAGGACTGTACACAGGGGCAGAATGAGTATTGAGAAACTGACTAACACTCATTGCTTTGTTCAGTAATTATGTCATTTCACCCTGTCCAGAAAAAAATAAAAAAACCTGACATCTTTCTTATAAGGGTTGTGCAGCACTTCAGATTTGATTCCAGAAAGGTACTTTACAGCATTTGGAAATGTAAGCAAAACCTTCAGCATGCCTCTTTGCCATACTTGCATAGTCTTCATAATTTAGACTAGTCCAGTTTATATATGTATATTACTATTCCAAATGTCTTTTTTAGTCGATTGCTTCGTTCTTTCCCTGATTTCTTCCAGCAGTCTATTTATAGACATGTCTGAGTATATGACCTAACAATGTCTCCAATTTCTTTCTTTGATGGCCTTTTTGAGGCGTCTTTATTCCCATGCCATCTCCTGGACTTGAGGGTTTGATCTTTTTATTCATCCTAAATGCCTCTTTTCAAATCCTCCTTGAATATGGTTCATGTCTCACAGTTACAAAGAAGAATTCACCAGATGTTCTAATTAGTCATTCTTACTCTTAATTTTAAGTCAATTTTCCTTGAGGTCAGATTATTCTTCACGCTTAGAAAAGTTTTCCTTTCTAAGGATATTCCTGGCAATCTCTGTTTTCTTCTTTATTTCACCAGCTGTCTTTTTATCTTCTGTGAACAAGTGTCCAAAATAGATACAGTCCTTGACTTGTATAAAAATGGCATTATAAACCATTGATTTAAATTTTGGAGATTTTTTGCCCCTTTAAAAAAAATATTTATATATGACCCAAAGTTTTCACTTGGTGTATTCTCAATTAGAAGCTCCTGGTTCTTTTCTTTTTCTACCAGGAACACAATATCATCTCCATATCTTGTTTATTTTCACATCCTCATATTCAGTCCTGGTCCAGTACTTAGTTCATCCAATATTTTTCAGTGTAGACATTGAAAAGGAAGGGGAAAGGACACAATCATGGCACACTTCTTTCTGGATTTAATACTTCTTTGAAAAGGCTCCTTCAAGCTTTAAAGACTTTGCTCCCAGTGTAGATTCATTATAATACTAATGTCTTTGTCATCCTTTCCAATTCAGTAGCAGTTCAAGCCTGCTGAACTGAATTGCAAGCCTGTGATTGCAATTCAAATGCTAGATGCATTTTACCATTCTTTGGATTTCAATAGGGATTTTGGCATTTCTTGAAGTCCTTGGTAAAACAGATACAGCTTACAGCACTGAATTTTTAAAAATAAAATATGAGATCATATTTTATAACATAACATAAACATCAGGTAAATAGTAATAAGAATAAATAGCACATCTTGAGTATCCAGAAAAAACAGCAGTATTATTAACGGTGTTATAATTTAAGAACTGTAATGATTCACTTAACAACTGTGACAAGAAGGATTGTAAAGTGGGAGAAAACTCACAAATGTCTCACTTAGGATCAGAAATTTTGGGCTCAATTGTGGTCGTAAGTTGAAGACTACCTGTAGATAAAAAATGATACCGTTGAAAAGGTATTATTTAAACAAGTGTTGTCATTCAAAAATCACAATGGAACTGTATTGAAGATACTGAGCATCATTGGTTTCATTTATTACTGTGATTCCTGGTCCCAACATATAATATGCAGTTCTGCCATATGAATTAAAAAGGAATCGTTTTTTAAAATAAAATTTTGACCAAGCAACTGCAACAGTAACAACTAAAGATTATCCTGAACTTGATTTTTAACAGTTTATTTAAATAGTTGGTATATTAAGAATTTCAGCTTCTTTGAAACCAATGAAAATTCAGAGATAAAAGGAAAATACCCATATGATGCTATTGAAAGGCAATGATATTAGCAATACACCATACATCATTTGTATCCTGCTTGCTTAAAACTATTCTTTCATCTCTCATTTCATTCATTTCATATGGGTAGCTTGGGAACAATAACACAGTGGAAGTTTAAAGCAATATATTTGTTTTGGCAAGTAACCTACCTAAACACTGCCAATTGATGTACATTGAAAGCTTTAACTCTCCAGAGGGCCTTTGGGCCTCTGAACGATGATTTCCAATACACATGCACATTCACTTCTACACATAATGAGATCAGAAACATGCCCTTATTCAAGTCTATTTTTGTGGGTGATTGAGTTTAATGTGGGTGCTCTGTTTTAATTGCAATAGGAAGCACATTTCCTAAAGTTTGATTCTTGAAATACAAGGTCTTTCCTTCTTAGATAGTCAGCAAATCTTTTATCAGCACATCTGTACATCTGATAGATTTCAAGACTTGGAACGATTTATGGAAGAAAGGAGTGGTGTAAAGATCAGTGGTGCCTCTTCCAAATGTGGTACTCTGGAAGAGGAAGAAATCTAAAAGATTAATATAACGAAAGAAGCCAGCCATTAAGCCAGCCAGCTAGTTAAGCCAAATCATAAAACATCATCACAAAGCAACAAAATAATATTTCCCAAGATTGATCAACTTTCCACAGTACTGAATGGGAGAAGAGGGACTGCAAAGATTATTATTAATGAAGGGCAGATCATATTCTCTTTCCTTCTGCTCTCCACCACAGCATCTTACACAAATAACATTTCCTACCCCATGGGCAAAAAAAATGCAGGCAATGAAGTCATAATTTACAATATAACATAGCCATGATTTTAAGCAATAGATCCAGATCAGGGGTCTGGGGAGAACTCAGATTTGAAGTGAAACAAATGAGATCTTTCCACTCAAGTGAATACAAATGAAAATCTATTCCAAATTAGTCCTCCTCGTTGGAATTTGGGCTTCCCCTTATTCTGATTCCCCTTATTCTGACTTCAGCAGAAATGGAGGAATAATATCTTGAAGCTTTGGAAACAGCCAGTCCATGTATATCAGTGTTTCTCTTAAAATTTCTCTTGAGTTAGCTCCTATGCTGTGCTTCTCTTTTGCCTTGAATGATACCATCATCGGAAACAAACCAGGTGGAAGGAAATTGTGTGGAAACCTGGACACAATGAGGTAAAGCAGGAGAAGCTTGAATTTCTACTTGTACCTTCTGCTTCTCAGGCAAAGAATAACCCTTTTTATTTCCATCCATTGTACATGTGGTAGTTTGCTATAAGCATTTTTATAGTTTGCTAGAAGTGAAAAATTGAAATAAGAATCTGCCAGCAAATTTGAATGGATGATATATTTGAATGTGGCATAGTGGAAAATCAATTGTTAAGTGACCTCGTGGTTTTTAGGAACAATCTTTGTCTTCTGATGAAGAGGGTTCCTTTTTAGTAGACAGCTTCATAACATTTGATAATTTTTTTTAGAATACATAACTCTG
>JANHFK010003810.1:12109-35694 GCA_036250565.1 Sibynophis collaris | reverse complement strand
GCTCCCTAGGAGCCCACCGAAGGGCTGGTAAACGGCCGCCGGGACAGAGGAAGCGTCCCGTGCGACCGCCGCCTGCAAAAACCGGAAGTCAAGTCCTTGCTCTCTATTAATGTATCCCATCTTAGCATCAAAACCATAAATCAAAGTCCTTCTTTTATTTTTATGCAAAAAGTCCATAAGAGGCTTCCAATCAACAATAAAAATAGACAATGCCTTTTTTTTCTAATCAAAGAAGTCAATTTAACTGTTTCAAATATGTCAACTTCAACAACCATTCCTACATAGTGGGTAATGTTGAATCTTTCTATCAATGCACATATAATAATTCTGCGGCTGTAATTATATATTGAAATGATCTTCCATAGCTTTTATCTAACTATTTATCCATTAATCCTTAAAAGAAAATTTCCTGCTTCAGTTGAATATTCATCTTTAAAATCCTCTGTATCCAAGTATGTATTTGAATCCAAAATATTTGGTTTTTTTAATTCGTCTACTCAACATGCAAAATGGCCCTTCATGGTGTTCACATTTTCAATGTACATTGAAATGCTTTTATACATTCTAGATAATTTCTCTGACGTCATGTACCAATAATACATCCTTTTATAAAAATGATCTTTGAGATCATAACACAATGTAAACTTTTTGCTTTTTTTTTTTCCTTTTTCTTCTTTATATTACTTTGTGTTTTGTGGCCACTCTGAAAATAGTGCCCATATCCAGGATGGCATATTGTAGCCTGCAGGGATGCTGAAGGGGAGAATGGCTTGCTCTCCTTCCCCAACAATGAGCTCCAGTGTTATTTAAATAAATTGAATTAAACCATACAATCACCTGCCTTTAATAGATCTTTGTTCTTATTTTAATAGCAGCCCCATTAATGGAGTATGGGCAATAAGGACTAGACAAAGAACTGCTTCATGTCATCCAGCCATTGGCCTGTCACTCTCCTCTAGCTGAGTTGTGTTTATAGCGCTGTTTGTGATATTAAAATTAAGAGAGGATCCAGCATAGACCCCCTGAGAGCTTTTTTCTGCTGAGTTATCAATGCAATAAGTAAATAAAAACAAACAATTTGGTGTGCCATGGGATACTGAATGGTTTGTTTGTTTGTTGTGAGTCTTCAGTGGTATATTTTATTTGTTGTGAAGCTGGTTCCCTTTCATTTCTTCCCTAATTTCTCCTTTCCCTAGAGGGAAAATCTACCCTGATTAAGCATCAGTATTCTGTTCTGCTTCATTTTGCCCCCTGCCTGCTCATAAAAATTGTGCCTGACTTTTGGCCCTGCTGAAATAAGTCCCCAAATTAAAGGAGAGCAGATATTATGGGAGAGATCTGATTGTTGACCTGGCATCTAATACCCATTCCTGCACCGTATAATCTTTCCTCTACTCTGATGATATATCAGGCACTCTGTAAGTGGGTCATTTTAGTTTGCATTGTGAGTCTGCTTTTATGGGAATGTCAATCTTTCTCTGTCCCTGTGTTTCAGCTCCAGTGAAATAGTGAAGTTAACTCTCAATGATGATTGCATGAACAATGAACATTCGATTACATGCCACTCCCTGTTATTCATTTCCCTATAAATAAAAGATAAATGTATTTTCTTCAGGCAAATGCTAATTTAACCCTACAATAAAATGACGATTATGTTGAAAGTTTGAGCCCATACGAATCTAATCTACAAAGGAAAGCAGTTTAATTTTGGGGTGGGGATGTGGGCTAGACCTAATATATAGTTGAACAGAAATTAATCTCTGGCGGCATTTGAAATATGTTAACTCTTATGGGCTCTTCTGAAATAACTATCTTGAAAAAAATAGAAAACACTGCCATTCTGAATTTTGAATTTTTAAATATTTGGGAGTTTCTTTCAGGCTGTTGCTTTCCATTCCATTGCAGACCTTATCACAAATTGCTTTTGACATTACTTTTTTTTTAAATGTCTCTTCATATAGATGCCATTGTTGAAGAGAAAAGCTTTGACAAATACCTTGGATGCACATAATTCTTTGGCATGATATTGCATAATTGTGTGTACTGGGATAGGATAGTGTTTGCATCAGTAAGAAGCTGCTGACTTCTAAAGTTTAATTCAAACAATTAGCTTCTCTTCACATAGATAAAGAGCAGACTTTCCACTTCTATCATGCAGATGGTAATTCATGAGGTGAACCTTTGCCCTTTATCTTACTTCTGTTCTCTTTTTCTCTGTATTACACCACCCCATCTACACTCACACACACACAAATTGGACAAACAGAGATCATGCAAGTTTGGACAGTGCCATAGCCAATCAATCAGAATAGAGCTGGAAGGGACCTTGGAGCAGCAGTGAAATCTGGCCAGATCTATCCAGCTCATGTGAACCGGTAGCGCCGGTGGCAGGAGTCTCTGCCCACCTGCCAGGATGTCATTATGTCCTGTTTTTGATGCTCTGCGCATGCACAGAAGAGGGGCACGTGTGCGTGCTTCCGCACGCACCTGTTCCCAAACCGGTAGCAAAGGTGAGTGGATTTCACGACTGCCTTGGAGGTCTTCTAGTCCAGCCCTCTGCTCAATCAGGACACCCTATACCAGGGGTCAGCAATCTTAAACACTCAAACAGCCAAAAAGGTGCTAACCAGAAACCCCCCATTCAATTCTGGAGCCGACCGAAAGTCCAATTCCCCCACCATAGAGTCTCCTCCTAGCGTGCTGTCCTTTTTCCTCTGCCGACCAGAAGTCCGGTTCCCCCACTATAGAGTCTCCTCCTAGCACGGTGTCCTTTTTCCTGTATCTGTCCTAACCAAAAGCCCTATCAATTGTGGAGCCGAGCAGCGACAGGGAGCCACAGCAGAAGGATGAAAGAGCCACATGAGGCTCTAGAGCCGCGGGTTGCCAACCCCTGCCCTATACCAATTCAGACAAGTGGCTGTCTTCTTAAAAACCTCCAGTGATGAATCCCCTACAACTTCTGAAGGCAAGCTGTTCCACTGGTTAATTGTTCTCACTGTTAGGAAGTTTCTCCTTAATTCCAGGTTGCTAACTAATGGATAGTTTCCATCCATTATTGGATGTAATAATAGCATTACCTTGTCTGTTTTTTGGGAGGAGGAAGGGTACGCTAATTCCTCTGTCATGTAGGAGAATGCTACCTTAGGTTTCCACAATCAGTGATGTTCATTGAGTCAGTTTGTGGTTAAAGCACCAAGATAGAAACCAGGAGACTGTGAGTTCTTGTCCCACCTTAGGCACAAAGCTAATTGGGTGACCTTCTCTCAGCCTAGGAAGGGGACAATGGCAAATCACTTTTGAAAAATCTTGCCAAAAAAATTGCAGAAACTAATTTATGCAGTTGCCAAAAACTATGCAGGAGTCAAAAACCAATTTGAATACACACACACAGCAATGATGTTCACATATAGGATTTCAAACTTTCCATTATCTTCAGAGAAGGTAGTGGTGAAAATTAACAGTATCGTTCTAATATTTGCTGAACTTGCAAATAGACACAATGTAAATCCAGTTAAATAAATTCTCTCTGGTAGGTTCCACACTTTAAAAAAGCAGTTTGGTGGCCCACCCATCCCATCCCAAAATATGCATATCTAGTTTTCAAAAAGCTTTATTTAAGAATTCCTCATGGACCTACATGGCCATTGGGAGACCCAAAATGCTGGGCCCTTGATCTGGTGTAACATTAGATTTACATCCTTCATGTTTTTCATCCTTGTATTCTTAACTTCGAAATACATCATACTCAATGTGGCACAGAAATACAGTTGTCCTAAAGACATAACATACCGCAGTCAGGAAAAAAACAGATTTCTGAAAGAAAAGAGGATAGATTGCACAATGTTCCATGAATAAGGCAGTCATCATACTTCCTACATATTCTATATCTGCAGATTTGTTCCATATTCCAAGTTATTTCATTCAGAACCCTTTAGGTCTTAGCATCTTGATATATTATTTCATGGTGCAATATTGGTTGATAAATTTACTAAATCTACTAAATCAAAATTTAGTTTAAAATCATAACCAGAAGAGATTGACTATTCTGTCTTGAATTAGAAATACAATAGAGAAAGGAAAATCCAATTGTTTGGTCTTTATACCATAAATTATCTTTTGCCTGCTCTTATGTCTTTACAGATCTGTCTTAATCGCCGCTGCCAAAACACCAGTGTATTTGGTGTTCATGAATGTGTGACAAAATGTCACGGACGTGGGGTAAGTATTACAGATTCAATTTTTTATAGTCAGTCAATCTCCAGCTGAGCAATAAATCATTCATTGGTTACAGCGCTTAAAACGGTGGTTTATTTGGTAATATATCTGTCAGGTTTTTTTTCAGCCTCTGCTTCCAGAAAGATCAATTTTCAATGCCCTTTCAATGTCCAAGAAAGGAAATGTGGCTTTTATTTGACAAAGCAATATTGCTGGTCACAGTGACCTTATCTTTGCAAAAATTAACATTCAGCAGTTTAAAAACTAGAATGAGTTCACTTATGCTCTTGTTAATGTTTCAGGCATAATAGACTGGGCAAAGGATTCTTTCAAATGTATCCAGCTGTTTGGAACAGAGGCTGATAGGCATGTTCAGCCAAGGAGATGTAACAGAACTGAAATATTTTTAAAATGTTTTACCAAAAAAAATGAAGTTAAAACATTTAGTGAGTCAGCCCATCCTTCAGATCTCCAAGGAAATGTTCAGGGGGAAAATCAACTAAGCAATTAAAATATAAATATATTAAAAGCAGCATAACCCACCATTACTGTAAACAGTGTTTCAGATAATCAAGCAAGACAGAAATTATATATGACAAGCAGGAGCAGATATGATTTGTTTCTGCCTTGGATGATCAACCTTCTAAACTTCAATGGTGGAGCCTCCTCTTCAGGCAATCCTTAACTTAGCCACATATGCTTGAATATTTTCCATGGTATTTTGTTCTAGCATACAGCAGCGTTCACAAGTATTTCAGTAAGACACTTAACTATCTACCGTGTTTTCCTGAAAATAAGGCCCTGTCTTATATATTTTTGAACCCTGAAATTAGTGCTTGGCCTTATTGCCATGTGCTCAAAAGCCCTATTGGGCTTATTATCAGGGGAGGTCTTATTTGGGGGGAAACAGGGTATGCACAAACCACAAATGAGAACCCACTGGGCATTTATTTTTGTTGTAGCTTCTTCAGGCTTGTGAGACTAGGTACAATTTAAACTTATTTGGTAGATCTTCACTGATCTGAGAAAGCAATTAAGGCAATGAGCAAATCCTGGGACCCCTTAAAAGTTATAATCAATAATACATATATAACATTCTAGGAACAAACAAACTCCTTGCAAAATGGGCTGCCTTTCCATAATTTTCTAGCATGCCAACAATCTAGTGACAGTGTTGTTGGATTATTATGGCTGGAATTGCAGCCTCCAAACTAGAAAGTAAATTGTCGACATTCCTTCAAGGGGACATTCTAGAAGAGAAAATGCTATCAAAATAATTCTGGACCCACTACATTGTGATCCTACAGTTACTTTTTAATTCTGGAGTCAATTATTTTTGTTCCACTTGGAGTTACATTTGGAACAATCTATAAAAGGGTGTAGTCTTTGTAACATCACAAAGCATGATTGCTGTATCTTATTTACTTTTTTATTTTTATGATAGGCATAAATCTTTGGTAGTGCTTTCCATGATCATATTTTTACATGCTTTGCTTTTGAGGTCTGCAACAATAAAAAGAATTGCCACTGTGAGGCTCATTGGGGTCCTCCCTTTTGTGATAAGGCAGGATTTGGCGGCAGTGTTGACAGTGGGCCAGTACGACAATCTGGTGAGTAAACAGACAAAAGAAAAGAGAAGATAAATGGAGAAATTGGCTTTGGATATCAGATTATCTAGGGATCCAGTTTTTATATCTCAATATCCACTTCTAGCTGCTATTGTAGATATAAATATGTTGAATTATGTACAGTATAGGGTGGTGCCTTGTTTCACTTTAAATGTAAAAGTAGTTACAGCTGTAATTCACTGATTGTGCCTCAATCCATTTATGGTAACAAAAGACTGTTCATTCTCCTCCATAGACCTTCCCAAATAAAATCTTTCTATTTCATTGTTTTGTGCTGGGACAACTTGTCTTTCACCTTTGTCCTGTTGTGTCTTTTATGTAATAACATTGGGTCTTCCAGATGACAGCAGCATAATATAAGTGACAGACCGGTGCAAGCAATGTAATACAGTGAGAGGAAACTTAAGATCACAGATGAACTCTTGGAAGGACTGTGTTTTTTATATTCTACTCCATCTCTACCCATTCCTTCATCTGATTGAATGTTGGGATTTTTAAGCCCCATTGTCCTGAAAGATCAGGATTATAGTCACTGTCCCATAGAGCCAAAGCAATGCTAGAGTTGAGTACTCACATAATAAATAAGGTTGGAGGTTGAAACATTCTGGTGCTTCCAAGAATTCCTGAGAATGGTCTAATATTTACAACAGAAAGTGAATTTATTTATAGGAAATATAGAGGCAAAAGTCTAGATCTAGCTGGCACAAAGAAGTCAACCAATTCTCCAAAACACCTGAAGGCAGGACAAGAAGCAAAGGATGAAAACTAATCAAGGAAAGATCCAGCCTAGGAATAAGGAAAAATTTCCTGATAAAACTATCGATCAGTGGAACAGCTTGCCTTTAGAAGCTGTGGGAGCTCAATCACTGGAGGTTTTTAAAAAGAGATTGGATGGCCATTTGTCTAGAATGGTATAGGGCCATGATGGCACATGTGCCATAGGTGGCACGCAGAGCCCTCTCTGCTTTCACACGCACCGTCACCCCAGGTCAGAACCATGTGGCATTTCTTTCGTGAGTTTCTGTTTCCCTGAAAACAACAAAACAAGCTCACAAAAAAAAAAGATCTTATCTCTTGCGTTGCTGCCAGTGTTGAGATGCCCTGCCTCCCACCGGCCAGCTGGTCTTTGGGTTACTACTGCGCATGTACGCATGTCCACACATGTCTGTGCATATTTGCATGCATGTCCACGCAAGCTCATGTTTATGCATGCGTTCGTCCACGCGTGCACACCTTTCAATTTGGGCGTGTGCATGTGCGCAGAATAGGCACTCGGGGCCTAAAAGGTTTGCCATCACTAGTATAAGGTCTCCTTCTTGAGCAGGTTGGACTAGAAGACCTTCAAGGTTCCTTCCAACTATTCTATTCTATTCTATTCTATTCTATTCTATTCTATTCTTGCATGCCTGCAGAAAAAGAATCTCCAATTAGCAGTGTTGGACAAAAATAGAGAGAATGAAAGGTAAAGAGAGAATGCAGAGGAAAACCTTAACTCTGTATTTCACACTACGGCTGTTTTGTTGTGAGGTGGTCATGGGGTACTGCAGAATCAGCACTATCAGATTTGCACCTCAAACAAATAATTTTGCTGTATTTGAATTCTGCAGAGGTAGCTTCATGGTTGTTTTTGTTAATGCTACCCCATACAAAGTTTGGGAATTTCCAAGAGGCAAAAGTAATTTTCTCCCATTTATATTAATTGTAAATATCAATGCTTCATTCCTAGAAGGCTCTGAAATTTTTTAATATTGAGTTGTTCTTGCAGAATAATAAAGTTAACTTTTTGCTAAAGGAAATGGCAAACTTCCTTCCATCAGAGTAAAATTGTTAAACATATTTTGCAGAGATGTTCAGGAAGATAAGGAAGCAGAGTCAGCTGTGAAGTTGTACAAGTGGCTAGCCAATCCTCATAATATCCTTTGCAGTCCAACCTTAAACTTTGTCTAACTGTTTCTTATGCCCTTTGTGAAAAAGGCAGGTGTAACATTAGGTTCCACATCAGGTTCTACTTACCTTCACTACCGGTTTGCAATGAGACCGTGCGAGAGCGCACAGTGTTTCTGTGCATGTGCAGAAACCTCTGCGCATGCACAGAGCATCTGTGATGACATCTGGGTGGGTGGGTGGAGCCTTCCACCACCGTTACTACCAGTTCTAAGAACCAGACAGAATCGGTAGGAACCCACTGCTGTTCCACATATGGGTCACCTAAACATCATCTGTATATAGCCTACTTTGCTATCCTAGACAACAGCCCTAATCTTAAACTGTCTTGACTTAATAGGTCACAGACAGTATTGACTTCAGTCTTGATATCCTTAGAGTATTGTTGACATTTTCCACATCATTCTTTCGGTTCTTTAACTAAAGACGTGATGATTAATTAAGTAGGAAACTTAGTAGTAACTAAGTTGATTCAAATAAGATCCACTGATTCATATAAGACCACCTCCCACAATTGTCATTCAAGAAAAAGAATTTAGAAGGTACACAGGTGAGTGGTAGCACATACAAATGCATTGATATATTTACTGAATTTTAAATATCTTGTGATCCTCCAAGATAACTTTGTTAAAGAGCTACTTATTAAATAAATAGCTATGCCTATGCAGTAGCCAATAATTGCTAACAAAAGTAGAGTCCTTTCCAGCCTACTTAAGGATCATCAATTTTTCCACAGGCTACTTTGTATGCATGGATTGATAGGAAAACTTTTCTAGTTCCTTAACCTTTCATTTTTTGGCAACTCCCTAAAAATATATTTTTCCTTTATTCTGCCTGCAAATCAGACTGCTTTATGTGTGCCTGAAATTGGGTATGAATTGATTTTCCTCTTGTAAATCATATGCAACCAAACCTTTGAAGTCTCTAAAGTTATTTCTATGTTGATTGGCTGTAAGAACAGAATCAAAGCTACATTCATGCCTACCATTAAAGTTTGGAAATGATCTCAATTTGGAGGGAGTGGATGGGATACACAGCATTATTCAAATTAAAATGACATGGCATTTACTGCAAAGTTATGATAGTGAGGTGAGTTTGTGACATCATACAAATTTCTGTATCAGTACAGTGACATAATGATTTTATAGTAATATGAAGTTGGTTTAAATCAAAATGTAAGAAAGAGTTCTTATTCAGACAAGAATCCCTTCTTGGAATTATAATAGCGCAAAAAAAAAAAAGTCCAGGAGTTGAATACGTGAATTTAGTCACAGTTCAACATTACTTATATTCAACTGAATTCCTACTGACTATATAAAGCCAAGTAACAACACTGTGGAGTTTGGATGTGCTTATGTCTTTGCATTCTGCTTTTTCATTTGAAGCCTCTTTCATCCAACTCTTTATCATAACAAATAAATTTAATAAACTCCATGGATATGATTAGATTAATGCTAAACATATTCTGCTCAATCTCTTTCCCAGGAATTTAAATTGGATTTTGATATATTAAATTGATCTTTTTATCAGAGTTTGTTGCAATAATCAAATCCAGAAAGCAACAGATAACTGATTCATTAGGATTCATTAACTTCTTTTTATATACATAATAACACATACGCTACCAACAGCAGATTCTTCCAATGTAGTAGAGAATTTCAGGCAAAACAAAGGCAGAAGAGACCATTTCAATTCAGAGGACAGAGCAGACTACACCAGACTTATTTAGTTCTCAGCATAGAGCTTAATACAAAGCCACAACCAGGCTCCTTCCAGTTTCAGTTTCTAAATCAGTCCCCATTGGCTGATCCAGTTGCTATGTCTATTCATTGGCTGATCTTGTTATCATGTCTCCATTCCAGTTCATGAATATTCTGACACTTTTCCCCATTGGTTTTACTTTATCCTAGAGATGAAGGAAAGGTACAATCTATCCTTTCATACAAGCAGTGAATAGAATTGATAATACCAACAAAAATGGGTGCAGGATGGGAAGAGAGTAAGAAATGGCACCAAAACATTTAGGGATGCCTGATCTCTTTCATTTTTCCTTTCCTGTCACCTGATATAGCAGTAGCTTTTGCTGTTTGCCAGAAATGTAAGTCTCGGCCCTCAACAGAAGGGCAAAGAAACAGTCAAGTGTTATTTATGCCTGAGGGAGTTAATTTTACTTGGAAGGAGAGATCACAGGAAAGATACTACAGTATCTTAGTTTATGGCTGTGGTGGTGCAGTGGTTAGAATGCAGTATTGTAGGTTAACTCGACCCACAACTAGAAGTTCTATCCTGACCAGCTCAAGGTTGACTCAGCCTTCCATCCTTCCAAGGGCAGTAAAATGAGGCCCAGTATATTGAGGGCAATATGCTGGCATTGTAAATCACCCAGAGAGTGCTGTAAATCACTTTAAGGTGGTATATAAGTCTAAGTGCTACTGCTATTGCTTTTAAAATAAATATAAGTTAGAAATAAGTAGACACAAAATGTTTTTAATTTTAAATAGAGGCAGTAATCCATTGTTCTGTGCTAAATGTTTATTTATATAAAACTTTTTAAACTGCTCAATAGTTAAAACTCCGTGGGCAGTTTACCACAAACACACTAATAAGATACATAAAATGATAAATTTGAGTATCCAATATATCCAATAAAGTATGAAATAAAGATACCATACAAACTAGGCAGAAGCAAGGTAGTTGACATATCTAAAACAATGTGAATTAAACTATGATGAAACTATGATGAAAAAGCTTGGGGAAATGAAAGTGTGCCAAAATTAGGTCATGTGATCACCATGTGCATGCTTCGCAGCTGGATTCTGACAAGCAGAGTCAATGGAAAGACTGACAGTAAAATTACAAATCGCAATCATGTGATGTGTTGCTTAATTGTTACATCATGGATAAAGCAATAGAGTTGCTGGTCCCAACTGTGGTAAATAAAGGAAATCCTTCCTTCCTTCCTTCCTTCCTTCGTTCCTTCCTTCCTTCCTTCCTTCCTTCCTTCCTTCCTTCCTTCCTTCCTTCCTTCCTTCCTTCCTTCCTTCCTTCCTTCTTTCCTTCCTTCCTTCCTTCCTTCCTTCCTTCCTTCCTTCCTTCCTTCCTTCCTTCCTTCCTTCCTTCCTCACACACCCACAGACATGCATACTATCTCTTATCATTACCTGTATAATAGTTATATTGAATTATATGCACAAAAATGATAAAGAACATCAATTCTAGAAAGACAGGGCAATTTCTTGTCAAGGAGTGATGTGATTTTAATTTGCCCATATATTTTGCCCAACTTTGCTTAATTTTTCCCAAGTGGGGCTCTTCAGATGTGCCAGATCTTCACTTTCATAATCTCAACCACAGTGATCAATAAGGAATTGTGATCCCTCTTGGGGGTAAGCCTATCATCTTAGGGAAATTTATTCATTGCTACATTATTTGAGCCATAGAAGATGAAAGCACAGAATATCTGTAACCATGCCCTTTGCCTAATTTCAAAATTAGTCCTTAATAGTTCTTTGCTTGTGTGTGTGTATACGCATCATTGTGGATTAGGATACTGCTATCCAAAAACCTAAGTAAGTGATTTTTGATTTAATCTTCTTTTTAATTAAGGATTATGGGTTTGTTTGTTTTAGATAACAGAAGCTTAATTGCAATACTTATAACCATCCTATGCCTTCTGGTGGCCAGTTTACTTGTGTACTTCAAGAGGAAGACCTTGATTAGAGTGTTCTTTATTAATAAGAAGACTACAATAGAGAAACTTAGGTATGGTATTTAACATTGCTCTTTTTTGAAACTGCAACCTCAGTCAAAACTACCCATTGTCTATTGCTGGCTAATGTCTTCCAGAATGAATATTATCTATATTGAAATATATTTGAATATAAGTAGCTCAGGTTGGTAGTTATATAATATTGTCACTTCTCAGTAACAACAACCAGCCATTCAAACAGACCGAAACCAGAACATGACTCAGCAGTATCTGAACAAACAGCACTAATTTACATCACACAGAAGGTACTTAAGACCAAAGACCATGCCTCAGTAACAACAGCGGGCAAATCAAACAGTCCGAAGTCAGACCATGACTCAGAAGTAGCCAAACAAACAACATCCACACTTACAGTATTTGCATCATATAAAAAGTTATTTAAAGACCAGTGCTCTGACCGATGAGCATAATTCAGACGATGTCTCCTTGAATGGTGACGAAACGTTTGCAACCAAATAGCCAAGCTCAGAGCTCAGACCAACAGCCCTATTATTTATATTATTTCATTAATATCATTTATTACAATGAAACATTTTGGTTTATTCAGTCAGAAGTAAGGTTCTGCCTGAATGTGTGAATGTGCAATTTGTTTTTATTTGTATATGAAATTAAACAAGTGTAGTGTGTGTCAAAGGGCAAAAGTTCAAAACAGAAACAACATATGAGGAGTTATTAGAGGAATTAAAAACAGAGAAGGTCCACTAAAGCAGGAATGAGTGGCCTGGAGCAACAGTATAAAACCGCATGTGGTGGTCTAAATTCTTAGACACTTTTGATAAAAAGGTTTGTTTTTTATTTCTCTTCACTTGCAACTATTGCCTGGGAAGAGAAGAAAAGAAAAAATGTGTCAGAAAGAGAAATAAAAGTTAACCTCACTCACTTGGCATTCTAGCTCCATCAGCTATTTGCTTTAGCCCTACTAGTCATTAGCATTTGACCCTTCAGCGCAGTATCTCTGCAGAATTATGGCCTTCAACATAATAAAATCTGGTTTTGCCAGCAATCAGGCATTGTGTCTCTCATATTGCATTTCTTATTTTTTTAAAATGTAAAGGCATCATCTGAGGAAAGTATTCTTAATGAGAATGGAGCTGGTGTGGAGTGAGGAATTAACTTTTTCCTCACCTGTCTCCTCTTAAGGAGATATTATTTTATTAATTTGATTGACATCCCACCTTTTTTTTTTTACCAAGGTGATCGACAAGATACAAAGTAAAACAAAACAATAAGCATAGTTAAAGCATATAAATATCAAACTCAGTATTTGTATTTGTCGGGGAGTTCATATGCTTATTTTGCTGTATCTGAGCCAGTTGACAGTCCATTACTGGTGGGACTGGAGATGTTGTTTCTTTTAATACCTAAAATGGACAAGATATTGAATGGGTTATTTTCTCCTATTCATTCATCTCAAGTAGCGAAGCTTTCTTGTCTCACCTTTGATGAAAGGAATTACCTAAACAAAGTGAAAGGTTTTTCAGTTGCTATTTCATGAAAAGGAATACCAAAGTTTAAGACAATTAAGACCATTATATATCTTTGAAATAAAATTGTGTTTAACGTTGTTTGCTTACCTTTGTTACCTTATGGTTGATACCATTGTTTACAGTAGATAATTTAATTGTAGTTGTTTTATATAATGTAGGCACATTACAAAGATGTGAAATACTGTATCTATTGTGAATATAAATTGTTGTTGTTTTTCTGGCACTAAATCAAGACCACAGCACTTTGTGATGTTCTTGTTGTTGTTTCTCATTTTGTTCTGTGGTAAGCAATTAAAAAGTAAAAGGCGTTTGCCTGCTTGAAATATTGAAAGATTGGAAGTAGCCTTTTGTCTCTAGCCCATTGAATGAAGCACAATATCCATAGCGAAGGTCATTACTTCTTAAACACCAGCTTCATTAGAAGTATCCCTTGGGGGCTATAAAGCAGCATTTCCACAGATTGCCAGAGCTAATTTAACAGACTAGTGGTTCTAAACAACAAAAAATCAATATTTTTATTCTTGCAAGAGTGTTGGATGGATTTTGCAGTCTCTGTTACTAAAAAATAAAAAATAAAGATAAAGGACCGTTATATCAAACTATAACCCTGATGTTATATTTTCCAAGCAGTAGCTATCTTTTAATGAGTGTGTTTGCAATGCAGATCTGTGAGTCAAACAAGGCCTTCCAGTTCATCTGAATCTAATCATGTTCATACTGCAACATCCCTCAGTAAGAAACTAGCCAAACAGCCACAAAATTCAACCACACCGAAGGTGAGTTTTATATAGTTGAAGTAAAAGTAAAGTCAAAGATTTCCTTGAGTCAAGCTCAGCTTCAAGTGTCTATATGGACATATCTGTGTAGTTTTCTTATTATCAATAATTTGCCATTGCTTTCTTCCAGGATCTGAACAACCTTTGGACCTGTTAGCACCTATGTCAAAGGATATTTAATTGGATATCATTAAAAATGATTTGAATGTTTTTCTCAGTAGTTATTATTTATCATATTTATGATTATATGCCTTTTCCAACCTGCAGCACAAGTCAGAGAAACACAATAATTACAAAAATGTCATCCCCCAAAGAATTCAAAATATAACAACCTGCCAATTAAAGAAATATATTCGGCTAATACACACTAACCATTGCAAACGTGCATATAAAGCACCCTACAGTACAGCCAAGTGCAAATATATCCAGAATTTCTATAAAAAAGGAATTAACTGCCAATCCTAATGAATGCAAGGTGGGATAAACAAAGCCTTCTAGTTAAAATAACATTCTAATTAAATAAATTATACATCCATTTAATGGGGCAACAGAAAGAAAAACCTGCCCAGAGAACATAATAAGTCAAGAGGTTTGTAGGGGTGTGTTAATAAATCAAGAGGTTTTTAGGAGGATGTTCCTGTTGGTATTAGGAAATTCGTTACCATTAATGACAAACTGACAAAATGCCTATTGCAATGTCACAATGGAATTACATAAAGGGCAAGATTTGCCTTGCTACATTGTGATGTGCATTTGATCACTTGTTCCTCTTCTCCTTCCCTTTCTCTTGCCCTTTGCAAACACCTATGAACCAGAAAACTTTAGCTATGAGCATTTATTGTTTAAAACAGATTCTGGCTATTCTCAGGAGCCAATAAAAACCCCTCCTAGGCAATGAATTCTGAGAAAAACACATAGGGTCCAGAACAGCCCGAATGTCATTGTTCTGGTTTGTCTAAGATCATGGAAAAACTCTGCCAAGAGACTATTGCAATACTCTGTGCATGAAACAACTAAGGTATGCACCAATAGAGCCTCTGTCAAATAAAGAAAGCAAAACACAAATTTGGTTAATGACTGGAATAAAATCAACACAGCCAGATTGGAAAATGCATACCGGTTTCCATGCTCTAGACGAATGAAGATTTTAAGAGCTGAAACAAATAAATGTACTGCTTTCTGGATTGCAGCCAGTTCTCTTAGACAGAAATAATGCTTTTTAAACATCCAAGGATTAGTGTTTGAGTAAGCTGTTAATTGGTTGTTAGTTGACTTCAGGAAAAATAAAGAGGGCATATTAAAAAGGAAGAGCTATTTAAACCAGCCCTGAAAGCAGTGACATTTAGCCATTAATTTTTATATCTGAGAAGAAGCATATTGGCACAATTCAGGCAAAATGATTTTAATATTTCTTTCAGTGGGAAAGATAATTTTGTTCATAACATTTTCTTTTTCCTTGGGTTCTTCTCATCTGCTTTTCTTTAACTGCAATAAACTGAACTTGAAATGCTTAGTTTTAGTTGTGCCATATGCAGTGTATTTAAACTGCAATTGATTTGCATATTGTTTTATGGTCTGTAGAGAAACAACATACAACAATTGCTCCAGTATCAGAAAAGAGATATTAGCTACTTTGTGAAGGCCCAGGATGTATCGAAATGGAGCCCACCAGAGAGGATCCAACCACATCTTTGTGAGCTTTCCGGTCAACAGTCTGTGTTTGGAAAGGTGCTACCCACCACGCCCCCTCTGAAATTTGACCTGGTAGGTTGTTGTCCCCCTCCCCCTCCATTTCTACAGAACCTGCAAATTCCGGCAGCCCAGAGTAAATTGAGATTTCTTGCTGTTGAATGGAGAATAAATAGCCCTTTCTAATTCTTTTATTTCTATCTGTCTTATCACCTGTTGCAGTCAAAAAAAACCTGAGTAGTTTCAATCTTAATCTCTTTGGGCATTTCTTTACTGGTTGATTTCATTCTGAATGACTACCTTAAACAGAATTGATTCTAGTTCATCTAATCATTCCCAGTCACCCTCAGCATGTCTTCCTCCAGTGCCATTGTTACAATATTTGTGACATGCTGTCAAGTAACTTTATAAATTCTAGATTGTCTAGAATTCAACAATGCCAGGGCTGTCTTCCATCTTTGCTTCTTCGTATGAGCCACGGTAGCTGAGTGGTTAGAATGCAGTACTGCAGGCTACTTCTGCTGACTGCCGGATGCTTCCAATTTGGCTGTTCAAATCTCACCAGGCTCAAGGTTGACTCAGCCTTCCATCCTTCCAAGGTCGGTAAAATGAGGACCCAGATTGTTGGGGGAAATTTGCGGACTCTGTAAACCGCTTAGAGAGGACTGTAAAAGCACTGTAAAGTGTTATATAAGTCTAAGTGCTATTGCTATTCTTGCTCCAGGAAAAATCACACAACTGTGCTTGTATATGTCATTATTAGATCTTACAATGGTTTTTGTGTGGAAGTGTTGGCGCCAGAGTTGTAAAATGGGAGGGTCATTGTTGAAGAGGAGCGATAGTATAGAAGTTCACCCATTCAGATTTGAAGCAGAAAACTGCTTTAGAGGGAATGCGAGTGTGCTTTTTGGCACATCCCTAAAAAAACAAGCTGCACCTTCTGCGTTTGCACCAGCTGCATGATCACAGAAAACATGTTTGAACTAAAGAGGCATTAAAGAAGCAGTGACAAGGTACACTGATACTGTCACACTCTATTGGTGCTTTCATAATTGAAACATAAAGAAGCTGAAGCTTCTTTAAGGGAGTGCTGAAAGATGCAGTTAGCGTGCCAACATCCTCTCCAAGGCACATTGCCGCTTTGGGTCAGAAGAACTGGATGTCACTAGTCTCTAAATAATTAATGTTATATTTGAGTAGTTTTAGCAGGGATCTACAGATGATAAATTGTGTTCAGTCTATGCTCTCAGCTGATTCATTTTGGAAACCAGTGTGGTAGAGGCATCTGCAACATTGTACACCGTCATCAAAATGATGCCAGCAGTGTCATATCATTGCATTGTAAACTCTGCCCCTTTTATGCACGTGACATCACAGTACATACACAATGGCAAATGGGGATTATGACACAATATTCCTTTCATCATTTATCTCTCTGCAGATACTTCTGCACCATGAGCCACTGACACGCTTTTTAACTGAATTGGATGAACGTTGTGAAAAATATATGTGTTAAAACATATATATGAATGTGTTCAAACACTCATTTCTGAACAGAAAGAATGACATCACAGGGCTTGACTGCAACTGATGAAATTTCTATTTTGGAAAGAATCTGAAAATGAGCTGTCATATGTAGTTGGCCCTGTCTAGACCTACGTATCAGGACAGTGTCCAGTGTCCTAAGGTTTTGCTGGCTATATATTAGTTGGTTCTCAGATTGCAACTTTTTTAATTTGTTCAATTTAATTCGGTCAAAGCTATTCTTTTCTGAGCCAGCCTGCTTCCCTCTATTGTTGCTTGGTATTATTATTGCTCTTTTGTTAGGATGGTAGCCTAATCACTTGACATGTTCTGATTATAGCTCCATTGATTTATTGAAAGCATTTGAGGGTACAGCCAGCCTCGAAACACCAGCATAATTTTTGAGCATTACAATAACATTTGAAACCTTGAACCAATCCCACAGATTGAGCACAACTGTATTTCATAAAAACTATTTAAAGCAGTGTGTGTTCCGTAACCTCAGTGCATTGCTGGTTTGTTTCACATAAATTCTAGCTTGAAGAAATCTATAAAGTTTGATATTTCATAACATTTTGATAATTCTGAAACTTTATCTATTTATTTGTAGAGCTTACAACTGAAAAAAAAATTGGCATCGACTTAGACACCTTTCACATTCCTTCAAAAATCAGTACACAATAGAATAACTTTTTGATGGAATCTGTTTAGTCGGACCCCAAACCTAGATTTTTTATTTTTATTTTTGAAAGAAGCATGAATTGAATAGTACAACATTATTCTATCTCCTGCTGTTTACAAACCTCCTGAATGTGGTAGTGTTAATTATGATACCACCTCATTATCTTTTGCAAGCACTAGGCTGGAACTGTATGATGCAGCTGGCAGCTTTTTTTTTTTCCCCAGCAATTGCCAGTCTCTGTACTGAAATTACTTTGATCTTGTTTTTGTTCATCCGCTTCCCTAGTATTGTCTGAGCCAGACTATAAAAAATGCCATTTTGCTTAGTGGGAAACTAGAGAATAGATGGTTTCTTGCAGAGGATATTCCCTCTTCATAATTTATCTTTAGCATTATTAGTTGCCGGATTTGTATTTCTATTCATATTAAGGCAGTATATATGAGCTAACCTTTGCTTTTTGAGTCAATATAGTCAGGACTAGCTCCTGCTATCGATGGGCTTAATGTCCTTAATTATTACAGCAGTTTGACCTAACCACCAGCTGTCCCTGAAACTTGGTAATAAGCAAGCAAACAAACAAACAAAATTGTAGGTCAGTTAATTATGTAATTATGTTACTTCACTTATTTGCAAGTTCTGGTTTACCTATACAGTATAAGCACATTGTTAATTGATACCTTGGTTTGCAACTTAGTATTATTCTGAATCATTTCTTCCATCTTAAGCCTGTTTTTGACTGGATCTAGCAAATTTTTAGAATTAAGAATAAATTGCTGCAGATATGTACAAGCATAATGTAAATTTACTCTGGAGTTCTCCCCCCGCCCCCAATAATGTAACGGTGGTCTGGTGCCTGGAGCTTTAATCTACATCTGTTCACTGAAGGCACAGAAGAACATTAGCCATAAGACAGTTGATCAGGTCCTTGTCTTAAAAATAAGCCTAAATTAGATTACTGTAATTTACTCATCTTGGAGCTGCACATGAAGACCACCCAGAAGCTTGAGCTGGTCTGGTGCATAGAGGCTTGCTTGCTTGTTGATGAGCCGTAACACAGCCATATCATATCTCTATTGCAGGTGGTTGCATTACCAAGTAGACTTTTGCATATAATTCAAAATGCCAGTATATATAGTTTGGGTTATGAGGGCATTTTAGGGACTACTTTCCTGATTACTTTCTACTTGTCTTATGTAGACTATTAGAGAGAGCTAAGTGTTCCCAGATAAGAGGAGATATAGGATGAGGGATAGCTTTCTACTGAAACACAATCCATGGTTTTCCTGACGGACATGAATCATCTCTTCCATAGAGAGTTTGGAAATTTATGTATACTATGACACAATTTTGAGTAACTTTAACTTTTTACCATTACTTGCTATTGTAATTAACTTTATTCTAATTTTGTATTCTGTTTTCACTATGTAAATGTAAGGTGCCTAGAATCTGGACGGTTTCAGTCAAATAAAATTCATAAACAAAAAGCAAATACCCAAATGAAGATTATAATGTAGAATTTTTAAAAGTATGACTTTCCCCATTTATTTATCTAATGTAGCTATTGCCCATTTCAAATAATATCCAGTCTCTCTGCCCCATCTCTGATATAGGTATAGATGTTAGTTCATTGAAGAATAAAGCCAACTTACTTACTACTTTATTGGATTTATAAGACCTTTAATTTTGTAGAACTGAAGTTGCACACATAATGTTCCTTCCTCCTATTTTCCTTATAATAAAAAAAATTGTGAGGTGAATAAGAGAGAGTGAAAGCCCAGAGTGAGTCACCTAGTAGGTTTCCACGCCTAAGGGAAAACAAAGTTTATTTATATAAAATTATAAATAAATAAATGGTAAAATGCTGTTATAGTTTCATCCTTTGCAAGAATATTGCTATAGGTATTGAATAACATTGTTGTTGTGCCTAATAAACAAGCATATCTGTAGACAGAAGTCCAATTTTTACATAGTTGTATTCTGAGTTCAAATTGTTTTTTGCCATTTTCAGAAAGTCTGTACTTACTAAAAATGTACAAGTTACAGTGAAATTTAAAAAAAATTGGAGCCACCATTTCTTTCATGACAAAACACACAGTATATATTTAAAGTGTATATTGTGCTCTGGAAGCTATAAAAAAGACAACCATGATTTATAATATACCGGTAATAAACATTTTACTAATATTTCTTCTCCGTGGATCTGTCAGAAGACATGGCATAGGAGCTGATTTTTTTTTTCTGTTATAAAAGTTAGCCATTTTAAATGTCCATTACAGATGTAATTTTAATAGCAGCCTTTTCTGTTAGAGGACATAGATGAGTTTATTGCAGATTATAACTGTTAAGAAAATGGTTCAATTAACCCAGCACTACCTATTCAAGTGTCCTATGATCAGAACAGCTGGATATAAATCAAAATAACAAAAACAGCAATGTGTTTTATATTTTTAATTCATTCTTGAGTCTAGATGTAAGTATTACCAGGTTTATAATTCACAAAGCCAGACTTCTATTTAACTTTACATTTTATTTGAAGTTATTCCTTACCCCTGGCACCTGCTTATAGTGCTTTATTGATAAAATGCTTATTGGTTCTTGCATCCTTTTGGAAAATATGGGAATTGATAAGAATTTGGGTTTTATTTTCAGGACAGTTAATAGGAAAAGGGCCATGGTATAACTGACAGGATAACGTTTAGCAGGATGCCTGGCAGAAAAATGATATTAAATTGCTATAATTTGGAAATGTCCCAATGACAGATGTACACACTGATCTTCTTGTGTTTCTGCTCTTGGCACATTTATTAGGTGTCTTGTCATGTTCTCTTTTTGAAATAAAGAATAGATTTATGTAGGTAAAGCGTTTTAAAAGATTTGATAGATAGCTTTGAATGCTAAAAAAAAAGCCATGCATTTTTGCCAAAGAATTTTGCCAGCTCTTTCATAGCTCCCCTGAATACTTTCCAAGAAGTCCTTCCTGACTGTATTTTTTCTTAATTTTTTTAAAATTATTTACTAGAAATAGAAATCATGGAAAATCATATAACACAAATGTTTGTTTCAACTAAAGCATGTTATGAGGGATGGACAGGATGATGAATAATAGAAACATTAAAAGCTAAATCAAAAGGAGCTTCAGTTTTTGGCTGAACTATAGTTTGTTTTTGGACAAAGTATAACTACAAAATTGTGAAGAATTGTTTAGTAACATTCTTTATAAGGCCCTTCATAATAAACACTGTTCTGGTGTTTTATCATTGACTGCATTGTACATGGATAAAATCTATAAAAGAAATGTTTGTATGTGATTTTGTTCCCACATTGTAGGAATCTTGCAAACCAAGTCCTCCTCAGAAGCCTTTGCCAGCTAATCCTCAGAAAAACAAAGCTGTTCAATTTAATCCTGCTTCTAGGACAATGTTTGAGCTTCCAAAACCTATGCCTCACATTGCTCCTGTCAGGTTAGTTTGGTTGTCTCTTATTGTTTCACACTAAACTCTTAATGGAAGCTATCCAAGTAAGATTTTATGAGCACCATGAAGCACAAAGTGGTTTAATTTTGCAATAAACATGCCACATGAAGAATCAACTTCAGTATAAACCAAGCCATCACAGACTGGCAGTAAACAATGTAAAAAACTTCCTTTTCTCTGCCCTGAATCTTGACTATTTAATTTAGCAGTTCTAATTAATATGAAAAAAACTATTTCTTCTATTTCTCATTCCCCAAATCATAATTTTAACACTTTTAACATGTAGGCTAAAGAGATAAAACTGTCCCAACACTTCAGTGGTCTAGAGATGGCAATGATCAGGATAAAATTATATTCCAATATTATGACCACTGTCATGTTTATATCAGAATATATGTGTTACTCAAAGCTCAAAATAGGTTAAAAGCAACAGTTTACATTGCATTCGGAAGCTGATTGGTAATCAGTGCAAGTACTGTAGTACAGTGTAATGTGCTCTGCCAGATGTTAGGGAACCTATGGGCCACAGTATTCTAGGCCATTTTAAAGCAACCCCAACTAGGACCTTTTAAGGTAATCCAAATGGGTGGCAATAAGGCCATGAGCTGCTGTTGCAGAAAAGTTTCTTGTTCTAGGTTCAGCTGCACACACACACACACGTATGCATGCACATGCACACACACACACAAACACACACACACACATCTGCAGCCTCCTGAAATTAAATTTGATGGTGCAGATGGATGGGCTTCAAAAAAGTGGTCCAGGATATCTGTGTAACCTGAAACTATTGCATGCCTATCCCTATAAGTAGCAATTGTTTGGTTTATTTACCGGTAATAAGTAAATAAATGTCTCAGTAATTCCCAATTTTCATGTATTTATTTTGTCTTTTTGTCCCCTAACCCTCTTCTGTTGAACAGGCCTGCACCAAAACCTCCACTTCATGTGCCTAGGTCCTGCAATGCTGCCTATATGAAATGAAATGTGGGGAGGGGAGAGACCAGGAGTTGAAGCCCTCCCCTTTTAAAACATGACGGCTGGAGGATTCTGGGAATTGAAGGCCTCTTCTCTTAAAGCATCTTGGCTGGAGGATTCTGGGAGTTGGAGTCCTCCCCTCTTAAAGCATCCTGACTGGAGGATTCTGGGAATTGAAGGCCTCCTCTCTTAAAGGATGCTGGCTGGGGGATTCTGGGAATCGGAGTCTTCCCCTCTTAAAGCATTATGCCTGGGGATTCTGGGAGTTGGAGTCCTCCCCTCTTAAAGCATTGTGGGTGGGGGATTCTGGGAGTTGGAGTCCTCCCCTCTTAAAGCATTCTGGCTGGGGAATTCGTGTTTAAACTTAAACTTGTGTTTAAGTTAAATGTAATGAACACAGTTAGTCCTCAAATTATGACCACAATCTGGACCAGAATTTCCGTTGCTAAGCAAGGCAGTTATTAAGTGAGTCATGTCCAATTTTATAACCTTTTTTGCCACCATTGTTAAGCGAAACACTGCAGTTGTTAAGTGAATCACACAGACCTGGTTTCCTGTTGACTTTGCTTGTCGTGAAGCCAGATTCACTTAACAACTGCGTAACTCAGTGAACAATTGCAGTGAGTCACTTAACAACCGGGGTTAAGTGCTAAAAGAAGTGAATATGCGTGCGCCGCTCTCCTGTTGTGAACTGGTAGCGAAGGCAAGTGTAACCTACCCCTGGCTCAATTGTGGTCGTAAGTCAAGGACGGTCTGTTTACCGCCCAAGCAAATTTCTATCTGGCATTCTTAGCTCAGACAGTTGACCAAAAACTCCTCCAAAATGGGTGGAAAACCCGGCCGGAATCCCGAGAAGATGAAGGAGGGATTTACAAAACGCCACCAGAAGGACAAAAAAAATGAAGATTTTGGGAATTTTTTTTTTGTGGCTGCAGGAAGCCGACTCATATCTCTGATTTCCCGCTTAATGAGGTGCTCATTAAATCTTTGGACCCGGCCAGGCACTCTGCAGCGCTGCCAAACAGCCTATCCACCCGTTGAAAAATCAAAATAATGAGAGAGAGAAAGAGAGAGAGAGGTGGGGGGTGTGGATGGCCATTCTTCTTTTGTCGCTGTCTCGCTGTTTTGGCCGTTGGAGAAAAAAATCAGGGGTGCAATTTAAATCGAGAAGGTCACCCCTTTCTGGATACAGGTAATTCTCGACTGATGACCGCCCAAAATTCCTGCTGTGAAGTGAAATATTTCTTAAGTCAGCTTTGTCCCGTTTTTTTTCACCTCAAGTCCTTAAGTGAATCGCCGCGATTGATAAGTTAGACGTCTGGTTGTTAAGCGAATCGGGGTTGACTTTGCTCATCAGAAGGCCTCAAAAGGAAGTCATGTGACACACACACACACACACACACACACACCCAGGACATTG
>JANHFK010003808.1:35118-46776 GCA_036250565.1 Sibynophis collaris | reverse complement strand
TTCGAACCTGCAGTAAATGCAGGCAGCTGGTGTTAATAACAGGGTGTTTAGACCACTGTACTACCAAGGCTCTTTTGTCTGAATGCTTCCATTTCCAGGAATTTCCCTGGCATTTTTGGATTTGGCTTGGTCAATCCTTTCCTTGCTGAAATTGTGGTTGAATTTGTGCATTGAGAAGTTAAGAAATTTACATCATGGCTTCTGACTGCCAGGTGGGGCTCATGGAATTGTCCTGGATAAAGTATAAATGCTAGGGAATTCCTGGAAGTTTGACAGTCTGACAATTTTTCATGAAGTAAGGGAAACCTAGGTTTGTTGTAGCCTAATCTTGTAGAAAGCATTTTCTTAGAATTAAAGCTTTATATAGTTTCAGATATTAAGATAGAACTTTTCTAAAGACTATTATGATTCCTTCTCCTTGTCCTTCTTCTTCTTCTTCTTCCTCTCTTTCTCCTCCTCCTCACACTTGCCCTTGTCCTTCTCTTTCTCTTTTTCTCCTCCTCTTCCTCCTCCCCTCCTTCTCCTTCTTCTCTTCTCTTTGTTCTTCTCTTTCTCCTTGTCCTCCTTCTCCCTCGCTTTCTCCTCTTTCTCTTCCTTCTTGGTAAATTGTTGCAGTGGATGCAATGGTAATGGGTAATGATGAATCATTGGCTAATATCAAACCTTTAGCAGCAAAGTTTGATCAGGAAAGCAAAATTCACACTGAACTTCATGAATGAGATTTAATTTTAAATCGGAAGGAATTAGGTTACAAATCTTGGAAACTGAATTAACAAAACTCTTGCCCTCCATAAGTTCATTAGAGTGGGGTCTCTAGGTGTTGCTTGATCTTTTTTCCAACTGAAGGGCCAACAGCTTTTTCCCAAGACAAACGTGGCACTTAACATCTACCTGCCATTCGTTAGTGTGGCTTTGATACACTCCCTTTCCTCCCCCTCAGCTTCACTGAATTTTCTGACCGATTGCTGCAAACCCCTGTGAGTCCCTGACAGATTGAATAGTGTGTAAGTGGAACAAAGAAACGGTAAATGAAAATAAAATTTAAAAATACGTGGAAGGAAGAGGCATTGGATTGAATCCAATTTAATATAATGGGCAAATAAACAATGTTTTAAAGTCCCTTCCCCTGAAATCCATGGGACTTAACTCAGAATAATTCCCAGTACAGTGAGTTTTCTCACTCACCAATATTATGCATCAGGATAATTGACCTGTTCAGCTTCCCCTGAAGAATGTCGGGTTTTATTTTGTTTTTGGGTCTTTTTGAAGAAAGCAAATATTTCTCTTTGCTTCCAGGAATGAAACCACAAAGGGAAGAAAATGAAACATGATCAGGGAGGGAGTAACATAAAAATGCCAAAGCACTTTATTCTTGCAAAGGACATAACATTCCTGATAGCAAGAACAATTTCACAAGAGATAATTGTTTATTGAAAATCTTAGCTCTTTCCAGTGAGCTCTTGTGGTGCCACGAGATTCACAGGTATTTACAATCTTACTCATATCACTCTACACAGAGTATAATAATACTTCTAACATCATCAAACATCCACCTATGTCTATCTCTGATCCACGGGTAGGACTCGATAGAAGGATAAAAATGCCAAATATGATTTGAACACCTGGCTGACTGTGCAATGTATTATTTTAATAATACCATAAATTGTGACAAAAGAAAGCAAAGATACCAATATTACCAATAGTAACAGGTGCCTTGTGTGAAATCCCAATACAATTGTATGCCCTTGGCATTGACGGAATCACTATCCATCAATTGCAAGAGGCAGTTTTACTGGCACAGCTTACATCCTGTGACCATACCTTTAAGCCCAACAAAGATAACATCTGTCTATCTCAGGTCCTTGGGAAGGATTTGATAGGTGGATAAAATACCAAGTCCAGTTTAAACATCTGGCTGACAAACCATAATATAAAAATAAAGTAAAATACTTGAGTATAATATAAGAATAATTCATAGAGAAATGGTTTTTTTTTAATCACCAGAGGGCAGGACAAGAAACAATGGTTGGAAACTAACCAAAGAGAGAAGCAACCTGGAACTAAGGAGAAACTTCCTAACAAAGAGGACAATTAACCAATGGAACAGCTTGCCACCAGAAGTTGTGGGTGTTTCATCACTGGAAGTTTTTAAGAAGAGACTAATAGCTTCTTTTCTAAAATTGTATAGGGTCTCCCACTTGAGCAGGGTGCTGGACTAGAAGACCTCCAAGGTCCCATTCTATTCTATTCTATTCTATTCTATTCTATTCTATTCTATTCTATTCTATTCTATTCTATCTATTATATTTTCCAAATAAGTGTCACTGCTTTTAAACCTGTATCTAAAGAGGACTTACAGAGTCTTGTATTTATTTTGCTTGACTGAAGGAGAATTTATATTTCTTGTCAAGGAAGATACTATTTAAAAGGTAAAGGTTCCCCTCGCACATATGTACTAGTCATTCCTGATTCTAGGGGACACTGTCATCTCTGTTTCAAAGCTGGGCACCACATCCCTAAGATACTATTTAATTGCCCATAAATATAACATAAACTCCATTGACAGTAGCCCAGCTGAGATACTACCTGACTGCTATCCAAAATATCTTCTCAAGGTCTTTAAACAAGGTGAAAGACTCCGGTGGTTGCAAGCTTGCCCACTGAGTTTGACTTTTCATCATGAAGATCTTTCTGTCTCCCATAAAGGTTTTCTTGACCCGTGAAAAATAAGCAACCTTCATTGGTCCCTCCAGGAGTTCTAGCTCTTCAATTTAAGATTTGTCAACTGGGTCTCCTAATCCAAGGAGCCAAGAAGCAGCCTTTGGCTTTCTGAGACATTGGTTAAGAATGGAGAAAGAAGAAAGGTTGCAATAGCTGAGGTTCAGCCAAAGGGAGGCTGATGGGTAACTCTTCTTCTTCTGAAACTGTGTGCCTGCCTATTGGAAGAATAGGAGGAAGGAGCAAGGAGCAGCCATGATGAGTATGGTGTGGTGTGTGTCTCTTTTTCTAATCCACCAGTTGGTCATCTGCTGGAATATATGCGAGGCAAACCGAATGTAAGGGGTTGAAAGCATCTTGAGATCTAGCAAGATAGCAGGGCTGACATGGAAATGAAGCCATGGGGTGGGATGCTTGATATATGCTTTGCCCTCAAGGATGTAGGAGCCTTCTCAGATGAGGGCATGTGGCCAATCCAAGCTCAGATTCACCCACTGGACCTTCTACAAAGCCCACCAGGTAGGGAATGAAGCCAGATGGCAACTGATGCAATGAAAGACTGAATTATTCCATACTCGGTAATCCTTCCAATTAAATTTCCAAACATGGCAACACGGAGGCAGACAGAGCCAAAGCTTAATGCAGCAAACGTGAGAAGTAAGAAAAACGAAAGCAAAAAAAAAAGAAAAAGAAATAAATAAATGATACCAGCAATGTAGGTGCTACAGACAGCATGCACATCAATTCATACTTACATAAATGTCTGCACCATAAAATCCATCCTGGTAAACAACACTGGAAAGATGCACACACAAAGAAAAAACATTCATATTAGTGAATTTCCACATGCGGATGCTACCAACCCCTGTAACTCTCGAGGTTAGTCATATCACAAGAAGAACGGAACAGGAAAGAGAGGAAAAAACACACTGGAATGCAAACACAGAATATGTAAGGATACAGATAACGTTATAGAATTCACGTGAGGTGGGGCACCCTTTCGGTATCTCAAATGGGGTCGGAAAGTTCTTTTTTTTTTTTTTCATTTCTTCCGAAGAAGAAATTAACATCTGGTCACCACAAAATATATAGGTGTTTGGTGCTGGGAATGTATCTTTCAATATACCAAGCTAGGATTTTCACCTCTGAGTTTCAGATATCACCACAGCATCTAAACTAACTTGCTCAAACTTTACAGGTCGTTTCAGATGCAAATACCCCATCCTGCTTTGCCATTCCAGCACAACACCTGTTTCATTTCTAGGCAGAAGAGGACCCTTCATATGTAGCAACCAGTGGTAAAATCCATTTTTTTTACTACCGGTTGTGTGGGCGTGGCTTGGTGGGCATGGCAGGGGAAGGATACTGCAAAATCCCCATTCCTTTCCCACTCCAGGGGGAAGAATACTGCAAAATCCCCATTTCCTCACAACTCCAGGGGGAAGGATACTGCAAAATCCCCATTTCCTCCTCACTCCAGGGGAAGGATATTGTAAAATCTCCATTCCCATCCCACTGCAGGGGAAGGATACTGCAAAATTCCTGTTGTAAGTCAAGGACTATCTATAGCCTATTCTATACCACTATGGTACCAGATGGATATTCCCCCCATGGACCTACCTAACTCTTGGCAACCCTTTTTATTTTGCACAAGGAAATATACTTCTACACATCTTAGTTGGTGTCACCTCAGATCATTATGCATTGTGGGGAAGATGAAAGGACCTAATTGAATATCCTCAGCTGGGAGAAGCTGGTTTCTTTTCCAACCTGTCTAGAAATTGTTTAAACCTGTATTTCAAGTTGTGTTCTAAGGAACACTGAACGTCTTTCATAACAGGAATTATTTGTCAAAAAAACCCCAGTCACGATGAAGACAATTTTTCGGTTATTTTTCTCCCAAAATATTCCCCTGAAATGTGGAGCTACAAAAGTCTCTTGGTAGCAATACAGCGCCCCTTCTAATAATCTGCATCACCATTCATCCCAAATATTCGTACGTAAAGGGCTGCTTCGGATGAATTCTGGGGAATATGTAATTATGTGACATGTTCGGAAAGCAATTAAACCCAGGTTTAATTCTCTCCTCAGCCACCGAATTGATAAATTTGTGCCAGTCATTCTCACTCATCCCAATTTACCTCAACGAGATGCCGTCGTGAGGAAAAAATGGCAGTAGGGAGATTATGTGAAAGAATACAGACCAGGACATGGGACTGACTAAAAAGAATTAAGTGACAGTTGTGAGGAAAGTTTCAGAGAAGATAACTTGGTCCTGAAGGAAAGCCTGAGAAAGAAACTCCAAATAAGCAAGATAATTAATCTCTAACTGATCCTGCCCTGGTTTTGTTGAGGGGAAAAATGGCATAGAGAGAAGCTTTGATAGGCTTTGAAGATCCACTAAAACAATGTTTCTCAAGAATGAAGGCAAATGTCAGTGTCCCAGGATAGGATCCAATCTGGGTTGGCCACCAGGACCAGAGGTTTAGTCTTCTGAACCTTTGGATTCATGGTGGAGCCATGTTCTCTCTCATCAGAATCAGTGGTGGGATTAATTTTTTTTTACTATTGGTTCTGTGGGCATGGCTTGGTGGGCGTGGCATGGCATGGCATGGTGGGCATGGCAGAGGAAGGATATTACAAAATCTTCATTCCCTCCCCACTCAACAGGAAGGATACTGCAAAATCCCCATCCCCACCCCCTCAACAGGAAGGATACTGCAAAATCTCCCTTCCCTCCCCACTCCAGGGGAAGGTTACTGCAAAATCCCCATTCCCTCCCCACTGCAGGGAAAGGTTACTACAAAATCCCCATTTCCTCCTGATCAGTTGGGACTCGGGAGGCAGAGAATAGATGGGGGTGGGGCCAGTCAGAGGTGCTATTTACCGGTTCTCCGAACTACTCAAAATTTCCACTACCGGTTCTCCAGAACTGGTCAGAAACTGCTTTATGCCACCTCTGGCCAGAATGTGTCTTTAGTGCAGGGTTTCTCAACCTTGGAAGCTTTTAAGATATATGGACTTTGAACAGCTGGCTAGGGAATTCTGGGAGTCTTAAGTCCACGCATCTTAAAGTTACCAAGGTTGAGAAAACACTGCACTAAAGTATGAATGACTAGTGGGTCATCCAATCACTACTCTCCTTGACTGCTTGCTCCATTATCTCAGAGCTATTATTGTTGGGAAATTCCTTTAAATGCATTCTTATTAATTCAATTTCGAGGACCATCCTAGCATCAAGAGACTCAAGATGGTCTTGAAGAGGACTTCTGGAAAACTTAAGGGATTCACTCTGAATCTCTTTCCTTCTAATTTTAATCTGCTAGTTATTATCTGGTCCTCTGTTTTGGTATCTTGAATTACATTAATACATTGGGCCTTGGACAGTGGTAAAATCCAATTATTTTATTACCAGTTCTGTGGGTGTGGCTTGGTGGGCATGATTTGTGGCTTGGTGGGTGTGGCTTGGTGGGTGTGGCAGGGCAAGGATATTGCAAAATCCCCATTCCCTCCACACTCCAGGGGAAGCATATTGCAAAATCCCCATTCTCTCCCCACTGCAGGGGAAGGTTACTGCAAAATCCCCATTTCCTCCCCACTGCAGGGGAAGGTGACTGCAAAATCCCCATTTCCTCCCCACTGCAGGGGAAGGAGACTGTAAAATCCCCATTCCCTCCCCACTCCAGGGGAAGGTTACTGCAAAATCCCCATTTCCTCCCAATCAGCTGGTACTCGGGAGGCAGAAAATAGATGGGGGCAGGCCCAGTCAGAGGTGACATTTACCGATTCTCCAAACTACTCAAAATGTCCGCTACCGGTTCTCCAGAACTGGTCAGAACCTGCTGAAACCCACCTCTGATGCATAACCAGATTGCAACTTGACCACAGATATCTAGAATGATGTAATCAATTACAAGCCTAAGCCATGTGGATCTCAGAAAAAAAAATAGTTTTTTTCTTTTTAGGGTGAAATAATATTTTAGACCATTGCTTATCCCCATTTCCACTTTTTAATCAGATAACCATCAAGAGAAAGCAAATTTATTCAGTCTGCAGTATTGCAATCTTCTAGCTCTGCCTGTTAAATCTCTGCCCTCCTTGACCACTCCCAAAATTTTGGCTATAGGGTACAGTAGTTAGCCATAAATCCAAACTCTACAGAATACAAGGGAGATGATTCTGCAGCTATATAACTAGGAAACGGGTAAAAACCTAATAATGAGCATCAAGAGGCATTACAAAATTGTGCAAGCAGGAAATGTGCAAGCAGGAAAAAGATAAAGGGGTAAAATCCTTTCATTCATACATGCATTTTTTGTAATTAAAATGATGTTCATTATGCAAAGTTATATTGCAAGATAAGGAGCCAACAGAGAAAGATGGTTAGCCTGGAACTGGAATGATGGCAAACTAAAAATAGTTTTATTTCAATGAAACTTTCCAATGGAACCAGAAATTCTTCAGGGAAGACTAATAAAATCTGTGATGGGATGGACACCATGGCAAATGAATGCAAAAGATAAATTGTCCTCTCAAACTCTGCATATACTGTATGATGGTTAGTAAAATAATAAATGTAATTTACATAGCCCCAAAATTGTGCAAGATAATAAACTTACTGTTAATACTATGCTGAAATCCATCCTCTATTACTTACATGATTTTTTTTCTCTTCTCTGGGAAAAAAATATCTGTTTTAACATCTCAGCTCAGCTACCTTAAAATTTTCTCTCTTTTTTAGTTGGTCTTATCATTGCAAGAAGGTGAAGATCCTGTTTTTGTGTATAGTGTGTATTTGTGTATCCTGTTTGTACTGTATTCCATTATCACCTCCAGACTATCTACAGGTCTTAAAAAGATCAGAATTGTCTGAATCACCACATTGTTTAGGATTTAAGTGTAGCATGGAAATAAGCACAACTGCAAAGTACTGGAGAGGTTACTGCGTAGGCAGTAGTAGGTTCCTACCGGTTCTGTCCAGTTCTTAGAACTGGTAGTAACAGCAGCGGGAGGCTCCGCCCACCCGCCCGGATGTCATCACGGATGCCTTGCACACGCGCAGAAGCGTCTGCACATGTGCACGCTCCCATTGCAAACTGGTAACAAAGGTAAGTAGAACCCACCCCTATGTGTAGGGCCATAAGATACAGAAAACCACTTCTGTAATTCTATTAAGAATTACAGAATTCTTATTAGAATTCTAAAAGAATTCCCATGTTCCTTAAACCCATGTTTAAGGAAAGGTTGAGAAACTGGGCAAACAAACAAACCAAACAAAGCCAACCCTAAGAGCAAAGTAGATGCACACAAACTGAGTAAGGACAGTGCAGAAAATACAAGGAAAAAACTAATGTTGGCTTCGATCCAGGTGTGCACTGTAGATATATCATGCAAGAACCACCTTCTTTAGACATTTTTTTTGATTCACGAAGAATTGCAGTTAAATATGTTTCTTTCCAAAGATGGTGAAAAATTGTTTCATTACTATGAGTAGAAATCCCAAAATGGTTTAAAGGTGTAAATATCGCCAGAGAACAAAGTTATGTCAATAAATATTTTCGATTAAAAAAAGAAGAAGCTCATCCTCATGAGGATAAAGAAAATCTTACATTCAAATACATTTCAATAAAGAAAATCGTTTATTTATTTATTTATTTTATTTCTCAAGTACATATTAGATAATATATATAATTATAGGCATGAATTGAGTACATAATATGAATACAGTTGATGAGAACATTAGGACAGGGACATGCACACCCTTTACAGACCTCTTAGGAATGGGGTGAGGTCAACAGTAGCCAGTCTTTTTGTGGGTTTGGGGATGAAACCACAGAGTCAGGTAGTGAATTCCAGGCATTGACCACTGTGTTGCTGAAGTCATACTTTCTGCAATCAAGTTTTTTGCAAATCCATGGAATCAGATTTGTTTGAAATGATTTCCTTGGAATCAGGACAGAAATTATTAACTGAAGCACAATCGATGTGCAACCACGCTTCCTTATATGTTATTTTTATGCAGACAAACACACATCAGCCATACGTATCAAGACTGATTGCTTTGTAGGGAATAAGCAGAAACATCCCCTTCTTATAATCAGTCTGCATCTCTTAGCTGACTCTTGGAGAAATCACAATCACTTTTCATTGTGATGCCAAATATAGTACACATTATCAGAAAGGAAAGCTGGGGAAGAGACACAGTGCTCAGTTCAAAGGAAAAATTCAGCAAAGTCATTTGGCTGTTCCCAGAATAAAAATGAAGCAGTGATGGTATATAAGAAGATCAGAAGTTTTCAGAGCAGAAATGGTCTTCCTTCAAGACCTCCAACATCTCCATAGAGGGAAGCATGCAACGGGATACCTCATGGTTCTGTATTAGGCCCAGCACTCTTCAATATCTTCATAAATGATCTAGATAAGGGGATAGAAGGATAACTCATCAAATTTGCAGATAACACCAAGCTAGGAGCATAGCTAATACTTTAGAAGATAGACTCAAGATAGAGAAGGACTTTGGCAGACATTGGGTTCTATCCAACAAAAATGCAATTAAGTGATGGGGAAAATAAGGTCAAGAAAAACCACGTGCCCAGCTATAGAATAGATGGTACCTGGCTCAACAGAAACAAGTATGAGAGGGATCTAGTCCTAATAGACCACCACTTAAGTATGAGCCAGTAGCATGCTGCAGTTGCCAAAAAAAACCCTAATGCATTCCAAGATGCATCAACAGAAGGATGGTTTCAAGATCACATGAAGTGATAGTACCACTTTATACTGTGCTGGTGAGTCCACACTTGAAATACTGCATACAATTCTGGTTACCATGATATAGAAAAAATGTTGAGACACTAGAAAGAGTGCAAAGAAGAGCAACAAAGATGATAGAAGGTCTGGTAGCCAAACCCTATGATGAACGATTGAAATAACTAGGTATGTCTAATCTAATGAAGAAAAGGATTAGGGGTGATATGATAGCACTCTTCCAATACTTGAGGGCTGTCACAGAGAAGAAGTGGTTGACCTATCCACCAAGGCACAAGAGCAGAACAAGGAGTAACAGGTGGACAATCATTAATGAGAGAACCAACCTTAAGGAGAAATTTCCTGACAGTGAAAACAATTAATTATTGGAATGGTTTACCTTCCGAGATTGTGAGTGCTCCAAAACCATTGGATGTTTTTCAAGAAAGGTCTGGACAACTATTTGTCTAAAAGGTCCCTTCTAACCCTATTATTATGTTTTATGTTCTGTTTCTTCAGCAATAAAAGAATCCTATCAGCAAATGCTAGAACAGCATTTCTTAACAATATTACTTACCGTAAATCCATATATATATAGTGGTCAAATCCAATTTTTTTTACTACCGATTCTGTGGGCGTGTCTTGGGCGTGGTGTGGCTTGATGGGCATGGCTTGGTGGGCATGGCAGGGGAAGGATACTGCAAAATCTCCATTCCCACCCCACTCCAAGGGAAGGATACTGCATAATCCCCATTCCCACCCCACTCTGGGGCCAGCCAGAGGTGGCATTTGCCAGTTCTCCAAACTTCTCAAAATTTCCACTACCAGTTCTCCGAAGTACTCAAAATTTCCACTACCAGTTCTCCTGAACCTGTCAGAACCAGCTGGATTTCACCCCTGATATGTACATGGCAACAGAAACAAATCTTGTGAATTTGCCAGATAGATGGCATGGGGAACAAAGCTGTTACAGAATCTGGTAGTCCTGCTAGAAATACTTTGAAACCTCCTCCCAGAGGGGAACAACAGAAACAGACCATAAAGTGAGTGTGTGGGGTCTCTAACAATATTTTGAGCTCTAAGTACATAGCACTTATAAGCAGGATCCTGAATGACAGGAAGTGAGCTCCCTATAATCTTCTCGGCTGTCCTTACTACTCTCTGTGTGGACTTTCTACCTAAAGGAATTGCAGCCACCAAACTAAATAATGATGCAGTTTATTAAAATGCTCTCAATCGTGCCTCTGTAAAAAGTGGCCAGGACAGAAGGAGAAAGATGGGATCTCCTCATCTGATGCAGAAAATGCAGACGCTGGTTTGCATGCTTCACTAAGGATGATGTGTGGAGAGACCACTTCAGATTGTTAGCTCTGTACACCCCCAGATACATAATACTGTTGATTACCTTTACAGCTGCATCCTTGATACTGAATGGAATATGACCATGCCGACTCTTTGTAAAATCAGCAATGATCTCCTTTGTTTTATTAACCATTTAGAACCAGGTTACTTTTATTGCACCAGTCCACCAGAGCCTTCACCTCTTCCCTATATGCCTAGTCACCTCCCAAATGGATTAATTGTGACATGCTTTACCAGTCAGGCAGGAGCTGCCTTTGAAGAGAATCCTGAAGCTTCAGTGGTGCAAAATTGCAGTGATGCAGATAGTTAAGGGTGTTCCAAGAACTGCACATGTGATACCTCTGCTCCAAGAGCTACATTAGTTACCAGTTTGCTTTCAGGTCCATTTCAAGGTCCTGATTGTACAAGTTCCACATGGCATGGGGCCTGGTTATCTAAGGGGTCATCTCTCCCCAATCGCCTCTACCCATCTTATCAAGTCCAGCAGGAGGACATGGACAAGGGCCTTTGTTCTGTAGGCCCCCAGGAGGAGACCCTTTTGGCAACTGCCCTTTGGAACATAATTCTCCCGAGCTACATTTGGCCATATCTGGTCTTCTGGAAGGCTCTCAAAACGTGGTTTTGCCCCTGAGCCTGGAGATCCCATGGAAGTGTGGAGATCCTTCAACAGCTGCACTATGTGTCCTGCCTCTCTGTTACATAGTTTTTAACTGGATTTTATTAATGGTTGTGTTCTGAATTATGTTGATTGTTTCAGGGGTGAAATCTAATTTTTTTTGCTACCGGTTCTGTGGGCGTGGCTTGGTGGGCGTGGCCATGTGGTCATATGAC
>JANHFK010003805.1:89987-105950 GCA_036250565.1 Sibynophis collaris | reverse complement strand
TAAGATTTCCTGTCTAGGCAGGGGGTTGGACTAGAAGACTTCCAAGGTCCCTTCCAACTCTGTTATTCTAATTCTAAAATAGAAGAATCATAAGAAAACAAGGGAGCCTGGTTATGTATATTTCTTTAAAAATATATACACGATTAAAAAAAATGACACAATTAAAAAAATTAAGCACTGGAAAATTACAAGTAGAATAGAATACTATTCAGACTACTATCATTCCTCCTGTAAAATTGCCTGAAAGTGCAATTTCACTTACCCATGAGAGATGTTTGTTTTATTTTGCTTTTATTTCAGTAAGATGACATCTGATGGCATCAAGCTGAAACTGCATCCTTAACAGGATTAAATTTCTAACAGTTCAGATGCTGACCATTCATGAAGCCACAATCAAGCCACTGAAGGCCTCCATTTGAGGCTTCTATTATACAATCACTCTTCCTTATTCACAGAATTGTGCAAGGAGTCCAGACATCTTCCCTGCGTAACGTCTGTGACTTTCCTTCTCAAATTCTTTAGGAAACAAAAGGTAGAACGTTGCCACAATGTAATTTGACTGGTAGCACTGTAAGCCATGTAAACATTGCATCTGAAAACATTTTAAGAAATAAGAAGAGAGCATCAGAATGCCTAGAATTGCTTGTCAAAATTATCCACTCACCAAATATCAGAAAAAAAGAATGAAAAAAGTAAATTACTTATTTTGCTCAAAACTATTCAGGAATCATTAGTTTGTCTTGCTATGAGAAAATAGAAGGTAAAGAAAACTGAATTCACTTTTCTATATTGTAATCAAAAGGGTCTTGTCCTTATTTCTTAATAACCCAGTTTGGAGTCCTTGATGCTCTCCAAGCTTGGTTGTTTGCTTGCAGGTATTTCATTACTCAACTAGGTAACATCATCACTTACTTAGTTGAGTAATGAAATGAGTGCGGGATTTGCTCTAGTGGTGGGATTCAATTTTTTTTACTACCAGTTCTATGGGCGTGGCTTAGTGGGCGTGGCATGACTTGGTGGGCGTAGCAGGGGAAGGATACTATAAAATCTCCATTCCCTCTCCACTCCAGGGGAAAGTTACTGCAAAATCCCCACTTCCTCCGGATCAGCTGGGACTCTGGAGGCAGAGAATAGATGGGGCGTGGCCAGCCAGAGATGGTATTTACCGGTTCTCAGAACTACTCAAAATTTCCGCTACCGGTTCTCCAGAACTGGTCAGAACCTGCTGAATACCACCTCTGGTATCACCACACTTAGATTGAAAATGCTCTCTGAGACCTGCAGAAAATTTATAGATACCTTTGAGCTTGGGAAAAGTTTTTAAAAGCTGGCCACAAGATTGGGCATCAATCATTCCACTGTCCAGAAGGTCTTCTATAAGTTTTCAAACAACTATCAACTTGTGCAGGCCAGACTGCCTCAACAAGTTCAGGTCAAGTATAGAACACGAGATGCTAAAAGAAATCTCTACTAAGAACCCTAGAATTTCATGCTGGGACCTATAGGAGCTCTTGCTTCCATTGATATCAAAATGCATGATTCTACTATTATAAAGAAGTTGCAGAAACTAGATCCACATGGGAGATGTGCCAAGAAGGAACCATTGCTGTCCAAAAAGAAGAACAGGGCAAGGCAAGTTTGCTCATGAACACTTTAGGGAAGATCAGATCTTCTGGAACAGTGTGCTCTGGACAGATGAGGCAGAGATAAACTTATTTGGCTACATGTTCGGTGAAAACCAAAAGACAGCACATTTCCGTAGAAGAACCTGATACCAACCCAAAAGCATGGTGGTAGAGATGTTATGGTTTGGGCTATTTGGCTGCATCGGGACCTGGGCGTCTGTCCATCACAAACTCCACTATGAATTCTTCATTGTATCAAAGGGTGCTTGGGGTAGTGTGAGAACAACTGTCGGAAGACTGAAATTCAGCCGAAAGTGGACCTTGTAACATGTTTATTAAACATTGTTTATTAAACATTGTAAAATGTTTATTAAATAATTTACCACTAAACTCTGGTATATTCCCCAAGAAATGCCTGGGGGGATGGGGGGAGAAATGAAGGGTTTCTAGAAATGGATTGCATAGCTGGAAATATCCTACATAGTGGAGTGGAGTGGGGAAAAAATCCTCTTAGTCAATGTCAGAGACTGATAAGACAGTTGCAGTGTAAGACAGATCTGGGCCTTTTACAACTCCCAAGCCACACCCAGCCCTTTGGCTGTCCCTGCCTGAGGTCAGTTGGAAGTTAGAAGTAAAATGTAAATAAGTGAATATAATGCATGCAATACAACTGCATTATTTTTATTTTCAAGGCAACTGCTTTTTTTCCAGTTTACGTATGTGCGTGTGTATGTACCTATGCATCTTCAGAGCCCTATTGGTTCACCCTTCCACAACAGTCCCAGTTTCTTATGTGGCCCCTTGGGAAAATTAATTGCCCAACCCTGGTATAAGATAGGTGCCAAAGGGAACAGTATCACACACTGTTTCTGCCGAGGGGTGTCTTTATTTTTTTCCACAGAAGGAAATGATATGTCTATTAATTTGTTGTTAAATAAATGATTGCAACATCTATTCTTCATAGTTTTTTTGTCCAATTACAATATTTTTATTTTTATATACTGTTTGAATAAAGATAAAATATTACTATATCCACATGTGGTTGAAAAAAACTCTTCTTGACATGACTATATCTGAATTATTTTCTGCTGTTGCTTTTTCGGTGTTTCTTGTTCCCCCGAAATAAGATATTTTTTCCTTGCTTTGGTATATATCTTCGTGTATTAATGATTGCTGTAGATATATTTCGAAAAGTTTGACTTGAAATTCAAGTCTTAAGTCTGGTAAGAAAGTTAGATAAACGAGATAGTGCTGCAGGCAAATAGTTTAGTAGCTTTTATTATACATTAATGACTTTATTTTAGGCTCTCGTTTAAGATGGACTACTGAAATGCTGTATTTCAGCTATTCAAAAGAATGCCTCGCCTCCCCCCCCTTAATAGACACTTGTATTTGTGACGAAGTTAAGTAATGGCTAGCAATTCTGCTGCTATGTGTAGCTATTAAGTAGGATTGTATAATGTGCAGGTGTGTCTCAGAAAAAATGTGACATATTGAAAGGTTCACAGAAGAAAATATACTCGTTTTTCTTCTTTTTTCCCAGAACACATCAGTAATGGAGGATCAGAATGAAGATGAGTCTCCAAAGAAAAACACATTGTGGCAGGTAGGCTTGATTCAGATTTCCTTATATTTAATATTATCTTTAATAATTTACACAGTTACTGTATAAGTGTTCTCTTTGATGCTGGTTTTATTTAGCATACTATTGAATAAGGAGCAGCTGTAAGAGCTTTCCTTTTGCTAATACTTAACAAGACAGAATTGCTAAAAATATTTGCTTGATCACTGAGGCCCCAAGAAGCTCATCCAAAGTTCTTTATAGTTGTTTATTAGTCTGTTCTGTTGTTCTAACTGATACATTGATCCATACTATGGGTTCCTCGTTTTTATGCCCACCTTCCTTACATTCCAGATTCTCTGCTTTCCTATTCTGAATTCCCTTCACTTTCTTTGATCCTTTTTCTTTTGCAGCTGATCTCATAGTTCTCCATGGTCACTAGGTGGTGCTGTAGTTACAGAAATAGAGATGCGTACTGCCTAATGATAGACCATGAACATTGCTGCCTTTATTCACCATTCCAACATGAAGATTAATAGCTGTGGAGATAAACATTCATTTGACACTTGATTTTTATTTTGTTTTGTATTCACATTGTAGAGATTTGAATTGTCTACCCAGACTGTTAATACCAAACAGGGATGCTTAATTAGTCCTTGACTTCATATATGTTATACAAACAAACATTTATTGATTTGGTACATGATCTAATCCAGGGCTGTCAGACTCATGGCCCATGGGCCGGATGCGTCATGCCCTGGTCATGCCCATGCTCAGTTTAGCAAAGTGTGACATTACGAGTTTGACACCCCTGATCGAATCCATTCAGGCCTGGGTTGTTTTTTTTTTTTAATCAGAGCTTTTTTTTGTAACAACTGTTAATTCTTAACAACAGTTTGCTTGTATAAAATTGTAAAATATTCTATCAAATATTTTGAATGATTGATTATCTGCCATCAAGTCCTTTTCAATTCCTAGCAACCAACAGAGCCATCCCTAACCTGTTCTTTCAAATCTCCCAATGGTGCCTCATCTTGCTCAGAACTGAGTCCCTCTATTTTGCTCTTGGTTGTCCTCTTCTTTGCATTCTTCCCACCTTTCTCAGCATCAGAGCCTTTTTCAGAAAGCTGCATCTTCGCATAATGTGTGTGAAACTTTGCAGTGTGTCCAAACTTTGCATAATATGTCTGAAATTTGTACTTTAGTACGTGGTGAATGTGAATAACAACTTGTTTAGCCACAGTTACTGTGATGAATAGATAAGGTTTTTAATTACCATCAAAGATTTTATTAAGAATGAAGTATTTATTCTTTATCAGGGGGAGGAGGGTAGAATAAATCTAGTGACAGTATTTCGGTTGCTAGTTTTTATAAATGAAAACCAGATGTAAACAAATATATAAAGAATGTATCAGATGATAAGAAATTTCTCTTTCAGAATTGGGGGGGAAAGGATACCAGTTGGTGTTTCTTGGAAATGAATCAAATTGTTTAGACTAAATGTATCACATGCAAAATGTGAATAACTAGGCTATTGCTATTAATATCTGTAATAGAACCATCTGCAATACAGTGTTCTAAAAAAAGAGGAAACATTTTTTTTCCTGTTTGTGTTTTTCATAAAACAGATAAGCAATGGAACTTCATCTGTAATAGTGTCAAGGAAACGACCATCTGAAGGAAATTACGAGAAGGAAAAAGACTTGTGTATTAAGTATTTTGACCAGTGGTCTGAATCAGATCAGGTTGAATTTGTGGAACACCTCATTTCACGAATGTGTCACTATCAGCATGGACATATTAATTCCTACTTAAAGCCCATGCTGCAAAGGGATTTTATCACTGCTTTACCAGGTACGTTTTATTGCATGTTGTAATGAAATGTAAAATAAAGCGATTAGATTATATTACAAACTTAACAAATTTTATTAATCACTAAAAGAATTATTATATGCTTTGTACTCCAGTCTGAATAATTGTGATGGCCACTGGATGCCAGTATTGTTCCATTTAAAAATACATTTTGAACTGTGCGTTTTAAATGGAATTGTTGCAAAATACTATGTTAAGGCTTTCCCTAATTTTGAACCTTGACAAAGGATTTCGTTTATAGAGGATTGTACTCTATTGTACTTACCTGTGCTATTCCTAGCTACTATTGTAATCTCGTTTGGAAGTAAGCAATCTCTCTGCTCTTCAGCTGATCTACTCAGGATTTTTTTCCTCCCTCTCTCTGACTTTAAAATTTTACATCTGTTGTCATTAATGTTTTGTTCTTTACTTTTGAAGAAAAAAACGGGGTGTGTGGGAACATCTTAACACCCTGATCCTAAATAGTTACATGGAAATAAGTTCATTGTAGACCCTCCAACTCAGTCAAGCTGTGGAATGTATTTAGAAAAGGGAAATCTCAAACCATGTCATTGTCCTCATATGAAACCTATTAACAAATCAGGAAGACACATTACAAACAAAATATGATGAAACAGACTGGTTCCAGGTTGCAGAGGAGTGAGACATACTCTCACTGTATACTCTCCCCTTAATTATTAAATCTATATGTTGACTTTATATTAAGAGAAAGTAGATTGGAAGAAGATGAGCATGTTTTCAAAATGGAGGAAGAAACATCAATATCCTGTGGTATATTTATGACACTACTCTGCTAGCTGAAAAATGCAAAGGTTCTATAAGCTCTATTAATAGTTTCAAACTATGAGCTGTGGGTGACTACTACTACTACCACTACTACTACTACTACTACTAATAATAATAATAATAACAACTGTTAAGTTTTTACCAAATCAAAATCTGAATCAAATTGAAGATTAAATCTATGATGATGATCATAATCATGATCATGATGATAACAACAACAGACAATAAGTGCCGCCTATTCAGAGAAGCTGAAGAAACTGTGGACCACCTGGTAAGTTACTGCAAGATGATTGCACAGATTGACTACAAGCAGTGGCATGACAAAGTAGCAACAGCAAGAAATACCATTTGCCTGTAAGCCAGAACTAGTGGGACCGTAAAATAGAGAAAGTCATAGAAGATTAAGAATTGCTCTGGGACTTTAGAATTCAAACAGACAGGCAATTAACAATTGTTGATAAGAAAGACAAAAAAGTCTGCATAGTGGATGTGGCAGTGCCTGGAGACGGCAGAAGAGAAGAGAAAGAATTGGAGAAAATAACAAAATACAAAGACCTACAAATAGAAATAGAACAAATACGGCAAAAGCAAACAAGGGTAGTACCAATAGTAATAGGCACTTTGGGTGCAATCCCAAAACAACTGGAGCACCACTGAACACCATTGGCATTGACAAATTCAGCATCAGTCAATTGCAGAAGGCGGCTTTACTTGGAACAGCTTCCATCCTGCGATGATATCTGTAACATCATCAAACATCTAGATTTGCCTATCCCAGGTCCTTGGTAAGGACTCAAGAGGTAGCAAAAATGCCAAACCCAGGCTGTACATCTGGCTGACTGTGCGATGATTAATAATAATAATAATGATGATGATGATAATTTGCTCAAGAACAAACAAGTCTTGCAGACTAATTCTGTGAAAGCAAAAATTCAATACACCAATAACAACAGCAAATGTTGCTCATGCAATGAGAAAGATGAAACAGTGGATATATTATCAGTGGCTGCAGCAAAGTCTCACAGACTGATTATCTACAATGTCATGATTGAGTTGCCAAAATTATACATTGGAAATTTTGGCAGACGTTTGGGTTGGAATGCAGCAAAAATTACTGGGAACATCAAGTTGAGAAAGTTCTTAAAAATGAACAGGTCAAGATCTTGTGGAACTTTCGAATCCAAACAGATAAACATCTGGCGCACAACACACCTGACATCACTATTGTAGAAAAGGAAAAAATCTGGTTCATTGATATTGCAATACCAGGTGATGCACGAATTGAAGAGAAACAGCTGGGAAAAATAATGAAATATCACAATCTGAAATAGAAGTTGAGCAATTGTGGAGGAAGAAATCAATGGTTGTACCAATAGTAATAGGAGTCCTTGGAGCATACCCCAAAGGGTTGCCTAGATACATGAACATTTTGAACTTTTTAGACCTGAATATACTGACTACAAAAAAACCCACCTTACTTAGAACTGCGTATATACTCGGATGTTATTTTAACAGCTCTTGGGTCCTTAGTTAGGACTTGTTAACTTCTTAACAGTCCCAGACTATGAATTGAATTGTAGATTAAATCAATCATCATCATCTGGCATGTTGTGTTCTAAATGGCGATCCGTCTGGGACTTTAGAATACAGACAGATTGTCATTTAGAACACAACACACCAGATATCAGAGTCATTGAAAACCGAAGCATACAATTTATTGATATCGCTGTACCAGGAGACACCAGAGTTGAAGAAAAAGAACTAGAAAAAATGACAAAATATCGTGACCTGTCTCTAACACCATCAACATCCACATCTGCCTATCGTAGGTCCTTGGAAAGAACTCAATAGATGGAAAAAACCACCAGATGCAATCTGAATATCTGGGTGACTGCATTGAACCATAACAATAGTATCAATAAGTACAGTAAAAATGGGACTAAAGTTAAACACAAAGAAGAAAGACCAAACTAATCATAATAGGCACAACAACCAAGCATAGAATTATCAGTGAGGATATTGTAATAATAGACAATTTCTGCTTTTGGGAGTCATCCATCCTAAAACCATCATTAAAAGACCTGAAGATCAGGTGATTAGGGACAGATCATCTTGGAGAATATCTGTGTGGTTCAACACCGACTTGATGGCATGTAATCAAATCAGTCAGGGCAGCTTGACATTTTTTGATTACATTTGTTGAAATGATTTTAAGTAACTGGCTTTCCTATGTCCCCTGAATGTCAGTTTATCATTAATATTGTTGTCACTCCTTCAATGATGCTTCAAAAAGAGACAATGAACTGAAGAGAACCTTGTTTTTATTGACTTTCTGTAATATTCAGCCAATTGTATAAGAATGATAATTGGATGAAGACTATGCTAGTGATTCATTCTCTCTATCTGTGTGCTGGCTTTTCATGATGGTTGTCATTACCTTTTGATTCTGACTTTTAGGTCTCTTCATGCTATCTTCTTGCTTTGTTTTATCTTTTTTCTCCCTATTGTATATAAGCTAGCTAATTCACTGTTGCCATATTTGACTCTTAATTTTCTTTCTCCCACCCTAGTGCTCTTTCCATCACTTGAAATAAGAGCCATTTCTTTTATTTTCAGTACTTTCTTAATGATCCATTTCCTTCTCAGTCTATAATTTTTTATTAAACATTTTTCCTGACCTGCTGCTGCTTGATGTTCCCCAGATTCATCCCCACTATCCATCTTTAAACTTCTTACTTTTCTTTTCTTTGGCCTTCTCTATTTTTTCCTCTGTATTATTAGCTGTCTGGTAGGGTTGTGCAAAATATTTTAAATTCAATACCGAGTACACGCCATTTGATGTTTATCCTACACTCAAAATGCATGTCCTGAATTCAAAATGCTGTTTTAAGGGATTGGTCACTTTGGAAGTATTTCAACTTCAGAATGGTTCTGTTTCGAATCTGGGAGTCATTCAAAATGATTTAAACAGCTTGTTTCGAATGCAGAAGAACGGTTCCGAATTTGAAAAAAATTGGGGGGGAAATTCAAACTTGAAATGCGATACAGTACTTTTTTATTTAAAATGGTTCCACTTTGCAATGTGTATACCCATAATGTCTTGCATGGAATGCATTTAATTTTCTTTAAAGCCAGGATGTATCTGCATTTTTTTTGAAAATGAATGTGATTTTCTTTTCCATATACATTTTTCAAATAGTTATAAAACTGCAAGTTGGGAAGGAAAGGCAGCAGTGTTCCTTTTCCTTTCTTTTTCCTCCCCCACCCACTCTGTGCAACTGGAAGTAAGCAGAGTTGCACTTCACTGCTAGAGAGAAATTTCAGCCTTACATATGAGGCCACTGTTTACACTAAGAAGAGACTAGCCCTTCTGCCCAAGGGTCCCTTGCTAATTCCCCTTATCTGAAATATTTCAGAGAATGTGAATTTCACTAGTGGATTCCTTAAATGTTTTAGAGCTGGATTGTTGGGAATTAATGCAGTCTCCGCCCCTAGGGTCTCTCTGCCTAGGGCGACTAAAAGCCAAGTGGAGCCCATCAAATCATTCTAGTTGCATTGCCTACTCAGACTAGTACCAGAGTACAACTACAGGTCTAAATGTTAATTCTTCTGGCAAGCCTTGCCTGGAAGCAATTATTCACAAGGACACATTTCTCTGAGTTCTGAACAAGAAGATTTATTAAGAATGAAATTACATTCACTCCATGCAAGTTTTCTATTTTCAAAAGAGAAACTTACATACTCAGATTAAGAAAGGAAGATTGTGCTATTTTTCTTTACACAGTTCCTGTGTAGAGAGGATAAGGTTTGTGCTTTTTAATGGAGGTGAGACAGACTGTGCCTGCTGGCTGTGTGAAGTGATTACTAGACTTTTACCGATGTGATAACCAGCTCTCATACTTCAACAATTCTGGCCGGTCACATGACCATGCTTCCAATTTACTTTGTCAACTTTCTTATTACAGTTGAAACAACTGAAGATTGGCATTTGTGCTCAGTTCCTATTACATATTATATATAGTGAAATTTTTTTCCATTTCACTAACATCAGGAACTCTACAACAACTTATATTTGCTGGTTGTCCTGAGAATGGGCTGTCTACCACTCATACCAATTTTTTTGGGAACATGATGGGAACATGATTGGGAACATGATTTTTTGGGAACATGAACATGAAGGAACTTATTCCTTCCTGGAGCCCAAATTCCTATGACATACCTACAATTGTTATCAAATACAGAGTTACCTTTCTTAAGATATTAAGAAGACTTTACAGTAAAGGAAGGCTTTATCTCTCCTTCTGATTTCCTTGGTTACACACTCACCTTTTCTTGACAATAAGTAATAGTTCCTTCAGGTAATCCATGGGGGTTATTATCTCTTTCTCCAAATTTCTGAACTCTTAAAAAGTATTAATTTTTAAGTTGGAGTATTTCAGCTTACAGTCTGGTTTATACAGAAATGCTCTTCTGTGAAAGTTTGAGTATGTAGTAATGCCTTTAGGATTGGTAAACAATCTGTCAGTCTTTGAAAGACATATGAATCATGCTTGCTATGATTTTCTGGATGAGTTGTTGATAGCATATTTAGATGATTTGCGGATTTACTTAGAGGCTCATTCTCTCCATAATCAAGTTTGATTGGTTTTTTTTTAATGCCTTCATGACAACTCTCTCTATGCTCAGCTAGAGAAATATGCCTTTCACTTACCTATATTAACCGTATTAGAAATATTAGAGCTATCATTTCCCCTGGAGGTTTTTTATACAACCAGTTAAAATATACTTAGTGTTGCCTTGGCAGTAACTCTTTACACTATCAAAGACATATAGCATTTCCTGAGATTTTTCCACATTTACCATAAGCTAATTCATTACTTTATGATTTTGACCATACTATTGGCTTTTTTATCAAGAAAGATACCCCCTTTAAGTGAGCTTTCAATCCAAACTGACAATCCATTTCAGTCCATCCTCCATCCAGTTCCTGCCTACCACTTTACAGATTGATATCTCTAATTGTGCCTTGGGAACTATGCTTTTGCAATCCTCCTCATGACTTCTGCTGGCCTTGGGTCAGAGTAGAAGTATCTGTCACCAAGCCTCTGATTGGCAAGCCTACAAATCTCCCATAGTTGCTCCTCATTCCACAGAGGCTGTAGAATATGGTTTCCTGAGGGCTGTTTAACTGACCTGCTTTGTCAAGATTTCAACACTATTTTAGTGTTAGTTCCTCACACCACATCCCCCTTTACTGGTCTGAAGCAGGAAAAAAAGAGGGGTAGTTCCAGATACATAGAAGGGGAAAGAAAGAGAATGGAGAGGATGATAATGTGGGAGCCCGAGAGCCATAGTTGCTCAAGGCACAGAAGTTAATTGTAGCAACAGCTAGTGGCCCCCTAACTTCGTCGTAAAGAAATATAGCAATAGCACTTAGACTTATATACCACTTTACAGTGCTTTACAGCCCTCTCTAAGCGGTTTACAGACTCAGCTTATTGCCCCCAACAATCTGGGTCCTCATTTTACTGACCTCCACAGCTCTTTCAGGTAGCGGTAGTCAGTCACTTAAAAGATCGGAAAAGTAGAAGAAAGAAATATTGAAATTAAACTGCATATAAAGTAAGAATTGGACCTGTATGTTGACAAAGAAAAAATTAACTGTTTTAGCACCTTGCGCCTAGAATGCAACACAGAATCTTTATTAGCCATTCTGAGTCTGTGAGCTTTAAGTTCAGTCCAAGCCCAGACCCAATCAAGTTGTGCCAAGTTAAGTATCTGGGAAATTCTGCCAAGATTGCTATAAATGTATTTGCTCTCCTACATCTTCACTGGAGATGCAATGGAAAATTTAAGTCAACAATTGGGGGCCATTTTGCCTGTGTTGCTGTTACTATCATTTAATTTTTATTTACTTAAATGTTTAATTTCCCTATTAAAGTATTTGGAATACATTGATCACAAACATTTTCTGTTATGCATTCTCATATTATTTATTTTATTTTTGGCCTTTGGGGTAAATATAAAAATCCTTACTGGGCACACTGAAAATAGTCTCCTCGGTGTTACTCCCAAACTGTAGAACATACTTGTTTTTAGAAAAGTGGTCAAGAAGTAGCTTGTTTTGCTTTGAATGCTGCTTTTGACTAAAGCAGATTGCAGCACAGGACTATTTTGCTGGGCTCAGAAACTAAGCTGGGTCAGGATGGAAGACCAGGCTATAGAAAGCCATGGCAGACTACTTGTTATTGCTGCCAAGGAAGCTATCCAGCCAGTTGCTAAAAGTCGGGTTTTACATGAAAGAATTTTTCCCGTGATAGTGCTATTATTAACAGACGTCCAAGCCTTGATGTTTTTCTTCTTACCATTTTACTTTTGGATTCCTGCATACCATACCACCTAAGTGGTTTTTCAGGAAGGGGATAGAAAATACTTTGAGTAAATAACAGGAACCCCCATAGCCTTTCCACAGAAGCTTTGCTTTCTGTATTCTAGAGCAATTAAAAGGGTGCATTGTTTGGGGAATCCATTTGCAGATCAAAACAAAGATGCATGATGCTTGAAGAGCTTCTGTGCTTTACTTGGTTAAATTTGTAATCTTAGCATTATGTTACTAGTCCAAATAGCAAGCACAAATTGTTATAGAAAAAGTTATGTTCAAATGTAGTTTTAAAATCTCACCAGTACAGAAATAGGGAGGGGCGGGGAATGGTGTTTGCATAATCCTGAAAGATATATAAATGGCCATGATAGTTTATTCTGTCAGCTGTTCTGAATTAATCTTATAATTGGCTAATGTAACATAAAAACAAAACGTTCTGAAAAAAGATAGTTTTATATAAACTTAGAATGTTCAGCTAGTTTTCTCTTGCTACCATCCTTTCTGAAATGTGCACCTGCCTACATATACATAAAATGGAAAATATTTGTGGTTTCTGGCTTCTTTTTAATGGAAAAAGTGATAATTACAATATGAACTTTTTCAAAAATTGTAGTAGAATGTTTAGTCTGCATAGACTGTTCTTGTCAAGTTAGTTGCGGTTAGCATGTAGTGGTGAAGGCATTTGTTTCAAAGTTCAGGCAAACTATAGCGTCACATGATTTAGATGATGTTGCTGGAGTTAGACTGTTCCTAGAGTTATATGTGTCAAGTTTGGATTTGGTCTCTTGGTTACGGAGAAAGAGGGGGGTTATCGAGCATATTTTTCCCAATGTACTATTCGAATATAGTTACAGATTTCCTCCACCCAGTCTTTGTATATGTTAACAGATCACTAATTCTTCCTTGTGGATCTAGTATAAAATAATGAATTTAACAAATGAAGGTAAGTGACTGGGCTATTTGGACCCCCAACACTGAATGAATGGTGAATGTGAGAAACCATTTTGTCAATTTAGGGGGGGAAAACCATGATAAAATGAATAGGCATGAATTATAGAATTTTCCAGTAATGTGGAGTTAAAGTTTGGTTGCTGAATGTGATGAGATTGGTATATTTTGGAAGGCCTTGCACACGGCCAGTAGCTGCTTTGCAGAGGGCCAGGCTGGGCGTTGTCTCATCAGTAGTAGGAGGAAGAAGATGCAAAGGTTAGCTGGAGGCAGTAGAGTTCAGGGTGGCTAAGAAGAGCAGAGATGGGGAGAGACAAATGGCAGGGTGGAATTGAAGCAGAGGCAAGCGTGGTAGGGAGGGAGAATTATGAGATCCTCATCTAACCTTGGCACAGTGCTGGCCTAACAACTTCTACCAGGACCACCAAAACTCCTTTCTCTTAAGTGATGCAGTTATATGAAGTTTTGCCTAATGAAAGTATCACTTAGCAATCAAAATTATAGTTCCAATTAAGGTCATTAAATGAGGACAACTATCCAGGATGTTCCCACTGGTGGTGTTCCCCTCCCACATCAAGAAGTTGCCACTGAATTTTCTACTGGTCTTCAACCTTCTCTTTTGGGGAAGGTATAGGAAAGACGGTGGGGCTCCAGCGGCCTCTGGAGGAAGCAGATTACAGTATGTGACTCTTTCAGTTGGATTGCAAACCTGCATACAGGATGGAGATAATATAAATCATACGCGTGTGTGCATGCGCACATGTATGTAAGCATATTCCATATTGCAGTGATTCTCTTGTGGTCAGTTCCTATGGTGTTAATAAGGGGGACAGATTAAAGTCTACAAGTATCAAAAGTGTTTTTGATTCCTTCCCCCCACCCCAGATGTTGAGGGAATGGAAGCCAAAATTATACTTCCAGTTTTTGAGGACCACAGAAGTCTAAGAAGATATCTCCTGAAGCATCGCGGCTGTAATTTGGAGAGTGGTTGAGAATGGGAATGGGAGCTAGAGGCTTCCATTCTAAGCCTATAGAATAAGATGATGTAGTAGAGAGAATGGCACTGCTGAAAATTTGACATTTTGCTGCCAGATGTTGACCATGTGATCTAAGGTTTCTGTGGGGCTCTGTGAATCATAAATTGCCCACCATTTTTTAAAGGGAGATATAATTATTTGATCAAATGCATGTTTTGGAGCCCAAGATAATACCATGAATTCTGACTTTCAAGCAGCCAAAGCTAGAAATCCCTTTTGGACCAGCAGCCAAATTGATCTGCTTTAAATGATGTTCTCAGCCAGGTGAAAGAAGCAAAGCTCCCAAGAGCTGTTTTATGCTGGCCAAGACTAAGGCAGGATTCATTTCTCCTGGCAGATTTGGTCAGGGAACAGTACTTAATGCTGTAATGCAAACATTCACCCGTACCTTCATTGAATGGAGTTGGAATCATGCCTTACTATTTCTAGGAATAGATGGTTCCTGTCAAATCAGAAACAGCACATCAGGAGCTCTTGCCCAATTCATGTTTGAGATTGGCATGTTTAGTATTGGATTGAGCCACATAGAGCAATTCAAAATGCAATCAGTTGGTTGCAGTCCGTGTGCACACAGCCATTGAAACTCAGAAATGTTAATATTTGCATTGCATTGCAAGTTCTTCTAGTAGAGATTCCTTGAATTTTGTTCTAAAGGCTTGTTATCAAATTAGATGATTGTCATTTCTGTAGGAAAACCATCATGTATGTACTAGAACCTCTTTGTATAACATAAATTAAGAGTCTATATCACAGATTATTCTAGTTATAAATAAAGATATGCTTTTTTATAATAAATAATTGGGTTCATTTTCGGTACCATGTTTCCCCCAAAATAAGGGGAAACCTTATTTTCTTTTGGACCCCAAATTAAGCACTAGATCTTATTTTCAGAGGATGTCTTATCCGCTTAGAACCTTAGAACCACTGCAAACCAGGCCTCCCATGGCCCAACACCTGTCGTGCTGCTGCCCAACTTCTTCTGCAGCTGCTCGCAGCCAGACGCCATGTGACTTGTTGCACTGGTGCAGAAAAATGGCAAAAAATGCAATCAGAAAAAAATAATGAAAATGTTTCCTTCGATCATGTTTAAATCAGCTCTCTGGTTCCCAGATAGACATATATTTCAGGTTAACATGCAGGGATCCGAAAGATCTTATTTGATTGGGGGGGGGAGGGAGCGCTTCAGTTCTTTATATTGAATCATAGCATACTGTGGAGTACTTTGTGTGCATTAAATGGCATTTATCTGCAGTTCTGAATTCAACAGTTTCACAGTTTGAAAAGTATTGCAAGTTTCAAAGTGTTTGTTTCACAAAGATTGACCAATCTTCCTTCTCTCTCTCCCTCCCTCCCTCTCTCTCTCTCTCTCTCTTTCTTTTGATAGAACAAGGCTTAGATCACATAGCAGAAAACATCCTCTCCTATCTAGATGCCAGATCCCTTTGTGCAGCTGAATTGGTTTGTAAGGAATGGCAGCGGGTTATTTCAGAAGGAATGCTTTGGAAGAAGCTTATTGAGAGAATGGTACGAACTGATCCACTCTGGAAGGGGCTCTCAGAAAGGAGGTGCTGGTATGTATCTGTGTAAAAAAAATAAATATTCTTCCTCCTTTGGAATGGAAATACTTCCCTTAATGTACTGAGCACATCTGGTCTGATTGGGCAGTAATGGTGGTAAATTTAGAAGAAAATGCAATGCATTTCTTAGTTAAGAGTTATTTACTCCAGTTCTTTCTCTATCTTTCTGCTTCTT
>JANHFK010003805.1:17999-29552 GCA_036250565.1 Sibynophis collaris | reverse complement strand
ACCCGACTGTAAACCGCCCTGAGTCCTGCGAAGGAGAAGGGCGGTATACAAATTTAATAAAATTAAAATTGAATTGAAAATTTCTTCATGCCTGTGAAAATAAAAAGCCATCATCTGGTATCAAAAGGACCATATTGTAGGTACTCCAGAGCTTTTTGGGGGAAGCATTCCGCAAATAGGATGCCATCCTTAAAAGATTTATGATTTCAATGAATGTGTATGCCCCTTGGTACCAGTGACTCTTATCCTCAGAAAGAAACATGCAGATGGCAGTATCATTGGTGGAATGAATTCCAGTATCCAGATGTGAATTTAGGGAAGGAAATGACCCTTACCAGGAAAGAAAGTCATCAAGTGCAATGCCAGAAATAGTAGTAGGTTCATGATCAATAAAAGTGCACCTGTAAAGAGTCAGAAAGAGAATCCAGTCAATGGATCTGTTGCTGAAAGGGTTGCCGGTTGGCGTGTGGTCACTTCAGATGAAACAACAAACTTTTTTCTGAAAAAGTGCCCCAAATCCTCATACTATATGTGCAACAGTTGATATGGATTTCCACCTAACCAACACCAACAATCAAGCAACACTACCCAAATATAGGGGGCCTTCTGAGAACAACTTTGAACAACTTGTCTTTGAAACAAAATTTATACCAGGGTTGGAAGATATGCCAGATATTGATTCAGTATACCTTGCTTCCCCCCTCCCCCCCTACAGATAAGATATAAGCAAATTGTTTCTTGGTAATAATTTTTGACAGGCAGTATGTAAATGGGACCGTGTGCCTGAAGTCAAACGCTTTTTCAGATCCTTTACAGTGCTCCTGCTGTACCAGCCTCCCTGCTGCACAGCAACGCCCCTAACTGAGCTGATGGATTCTGTGGATGGGCTGGTTATTGACTTCCCCAAGGACTATCATCCTTGGGGATTTTAATTTATCCCTAGGCAGCAGTGAATCCGGGGGCATTGAGGAGTTTATAGTCTCCTTGGGATCTGTTGCTGAGAGTCCAGCCTATGTTGGAGAACTCACACAAGATCTGGTGTTGGTCTTGGAGCAGGTGCAACTTCTATCTGAAGATAGAGGACATTATCACCTGTCCTTTGTCATAGTCAGGTCATTCTCTGATTGCTTTTCAGGTAATTGGTGCTTCCTCTCCCTGCAGGGAGAAAGGACGTATTGGAACAGTCCACCCCAGGCACCTAGCTGACCATTTAAAGTAGAAGGGTAGTTTTGTTCTCTTGAATGGTGGTTGCGTTATAGATGTTTGTTTAAGGAATTGTTTTTTTTTACTTTCTGAAGCTACCTGGATTTGTTTGGAGTCAGGTAGCTTACAAACTTAATAAATAAACAAATTAAATACATTATAAATCATAGGAAAGAAAGGCACATGTGTGCATAACAACAACAACAACAACCTTTATTGTCATTGTACATATATACAATGATATTAATATAGCCTCTACCAGTACAATCCATAACAAAATACAAAACAACATGAATAATATAGAAAATGATCCTTATACAAGTAATTAGGGAGAAACCAGTCATATGTTTCCATGTATCATCGTAAATTCAAACATATATCACACACCTGAAATTCTGCCATGTGTATCCTCAGTGCTACCAATCACAATTTCCAAACAAGAATGTTTTGCCAATTAACAAGCTAATCTATAATATTTTGAATACCAGATAAATAGAAACAGAGTCCTTCTAACAGTTGCCATAAAGCAAAGGATTATTCTATTCATGTTGATGATAAGAGACGAGGGGGAAGGACTAATTCTAATGGTTTGCCTTCCTAATCAATTAATCGATGATGCAAGTCTGTGTCACCAGAAATCTCTCAATTCATTGCCATTTTAGTATGTGATCATCAAGGGAGCGTTGTCTATCACTGAAGCCCATATGCTTCTCCAGAAGCTACTGTTCAACGTACATGGATATCTACCGCAAATCTATTTATCCCAGAAAGAGTTAACAGCAGATGGGTCATCCTTATCAGATTCAAAGAATTCTCCATTCCACTGTGATCATTTTACCTTCTAAGGCAGAGCTGGACCAGTGAGTCTTCAGACTGCAAATATGGTCTTTGGGCTAATGTGTGTCTGTGTGTGCAAATATCCCCTCTCCTAGTAGCTTGATTTAAAACCACCTTCCTCCAAGCTGCTGTGTTTTGTGACAGCAACTTCCAGAATTCCCAGCCAACCTCATCAAGTTGTGGGAAGAGGCAAGAGTTGCCTTCAAAATGTTAGAAGACAAATAGCCCATCTATGATGATTCTCTCCTCCTGGTTACTCAACTGTCAAACAAGGAGGATTAAAAGAAAACATATTTGGATATCAGATTTAATTCCTCAACATGAACTGTACTCTGAATGCCCAGTCCTGACTTCCTGTCATTGTTATTTAGCAAAGAAATAGAGCAACTATACTTTCCTTTCCTCTCTTCTTTCTTTAGGCATACTGTTGGGTGACTTGAGTCCTGTTGCAATTTCTCAACTGTACTGGAGCCCATTTGAGGTGATCCCCATGGCAACCAGTGATGCTATAAAGGCTAGAGCCTTACCAAGTGGAAAATAAAGGGAAAGGTAGGCACAATAATAAGGATGGCATGCACCCAACTTTACTGACCTTGCTCTTTCCAAATGTATCCAACTATGTACCTCCTATCATTCCGCATCTCCAAGGGGAAGCTAGAGGTGCCTGGAGAAGCCAACAAAGAACGGAGTTTGAAAGAGTAGTGGTAGCAACTAGCCGGGTACTTAGGGAGGTACTTAGGGAGCACTGTGAGGAGAAGAAGGGATTTGTGTTTTCAAGTACTCTGTGGGGAAATGGCCTCTGAATGGATGGCAGAGAAAGAGAGAAAGAATTTAAGAGGTATGCAAAGATTGATGTTAGTTGTATGTTGAAAAAGTTGTGGTTTTGTGTTTGTTGATTTTGTAACCTAGGGTTCCACGGGGAAAAATAATGTCTTCTGAAGTGTTCCATGACCCAAAAAGTTTAGGAACCGCTGGCCTAGAGCATTTTGAAACACCTAGCTGATCCCACTGGAACTGCAGAAGTGGGAGGCTTTTGGTGGGATACAATAGAATTCTGCTTGCATTTGAGATAAATTGCTTGTTCAGCGGGAGGGGCCAAATTATTTGGCACGTGCTTTTCCCTCCAAACCCTGCCATTTCAAACAACATCATCCAGGGCTACTGCATTCATTCAGTTCATGAGCAGATGCCAGCAGCACCTCCCTTCTGCTGTTATGTCTTGAAGCAAGAAACTAGAGGAAGGAGGCTACCGGTTCAAGGCAGCTAGCCAGGTGGCTAGCAGAATTGTCTGGCCTGGGAATCTAGACAGATGTATCTTCACTATCCACATCTGCTCTTAAATACTCTCCCAGTGATTGTTCTCGGCAGCACACACACCATTGGTCCAAGCCATTTATTTTGATCACAATTTCAAAATCAGACATCAAGGTCATTTTCCACTACAACAAAAATACTTAATATCTCTCCCCCCCACCTCCATCCTCTCACTTTTGGGAATTGTTAGTGTGGAGAAGTGGCAAGAGAGTTAATATTTGGAAACGCTTTGTTGGGGAGTGGGGAGAAGAAAAACAAGAGGCTTCTGCCAAATAGTCCTTCCACTCCTCTGGCTGGCCAGTCTCGAAGGGTTCCATTCCAGAATGTCTGCAGTGGAATGAATGAATCACAAGAAGCCCTCAGGGATTCTTGCAGCCACATTCATTATTCTGTCCAGGGCATCAGACATCACCTGTAGATGAAGGGAGTGGAAAACTTTGCTGTTTCTACAGCGCACATCATTATACCACAGTGTACAATTAGCCATATGTATGCACTTAATAGCTGCCTGGAGAATGCAGGAGGAGAAGAAAAAGTCAAGCACGCTTATATAATATGCAGTGTAAGGCTGTTTTGGAGATGAATAAACTAGATTTTTCTTTTAAGGCTGTGGCCAGTAAAGTTGGTTTCTAAAACAAGAAACAAAGGAGGACAGTAATTTTTATTATTATTTTAAACACCTAGGAGAAAAGTCTCAATTGAAAATTGTTGCTATAGCTGTTTGACAAAGATCAAACCTTGAAATCTCTGAGCCTCTGTTCACAAGCAGTGCTTCAGATGGATATTGAATGGACTTTCATCTTAAAATAATTCCAAGTGTTACTGTATGTATGCAATGTACACCTCTGTTCTGCAAAGTACACTGGCTACTGGTCTGCTTCCAGGTGTAGTTCAAGGTGTTGGTGATGGCCTTTAAAACTCTTAATGAGCCAAGGCTACCTGATGAATCATCTCATCCCACTAGGACGAAGCTGCCCAGAGGGCCTACTTCAGATCCAATCAGTCCAAGAACTCCAACTATCAGAATCTAAAGGAGAGCCTTCTCTGCTGCCCTTTGGAACATCTTACCCTCCGAGGTGAGATCTTCCTTCACTGCCTGAAGACCTGTTTGTTGACCTGGGTGTTGCGTACTGGCGCTGGTCGTCAGTATGCGCATGCGCGCCTCCCTCTTAGAAAAGCCGCAGTGGGAAATTTAACCCACTGTCATTGGTTATTCTCCGCAGCCGGGTGCCTTTAAAAGGCAAGCCCTGGCTGCCGCGTAAACAGTTCTCTCTTAGCGCGGACCTAAATAAAGTGCTGAAAAACCTTACCTGTGTGTCCGGCCTCTTCATCGACATAGAATTCAGCACTGGCGACAAAGGTGGGGTCCTGAAGAGGACAAAGGACAAGGCAACCATCACCTCATGGCACGACAGCCATTTTGCAAGAACAGCGAACACCGCAAATCCAAGCATCAAAATGACCACCATGCCATCTGCAGCCCCGGCTCCGTTCAATCCTCAGGTGGAAGAATGGCACTCCTATATGAGCCGTTTCCGAATGTATCTAGAAGTCAACAACTATCAGGACCTGCCTGACAACAGAAAAAGGGCCCTATTCCTCACGTACTGTGGCCCCAATATTTACCGGATGGCAGAGACCTTGGTTTCCCCCACGGATGTAGAGACCATCACATGGGCATCCCTACAGAACATCCTAAAGGAACACTACGCACCCGCAGTGATTCCCATGGTGAGCAGGAACGAGTTCTACCACAGAAGACAGAGGGAGGGCAAAACAATAAACAACTTTGTGGCCACCCTCCGTGAAATAGCTACAAAGTGTGAGTTCCTAAACACGGAGGAAATGAAGGACCGAATCATCCTCGGAATGAAAGACCTCACACTCCAAAAAAACCTGCTCACCAAGAGAGGCACGAATTTTAAAGATGTCGTGGATGAGGCCCGAGTCGCAGAATCCTTGGACAACTCAGCAGCCAACATCCGAAAGAGCAATCACGTACATAAAATCTACAGAGAACCGGACTGGGCAACGGAGGTACTGGGGAGCGATGAGGGATATGACTACGAGGACAGCGTCCATCAAATCCACCCCGACCGGCGGGTAAGCCAGAGGCACCCAGACCCTAGACCACCCAGGTGCCCGGGATGCATGGGGAATCACGCCAGGGCGGCCTGCCATTTTAGAGATGCCATCTGCAGAAGGTGCCAATGGAAAGGACACATTGCAGAGGCTTGCAGAGCCACCCAGCCCACACCCCACCAACCAAAACCGCTGACCCCAGTGAATAGACCTTTCCCACCAAGACCAGGGCACCAGCGACCAAGGAGAAGGGAGGACCAACAGTACGAACCCAGAGCCGTGAACCAAACCATAGTGGGACACTCAGATGCATATAACAAGGACAAATTCCATATCACACCATTGATAAAGGGAAACCTTGCCCGATGGAACTAGATACAGGCTCATACTGCACAATCATGTCTTGGGACACCCTGAAGAGCCTGCAATCTAAGATAAGCCGACAGACCTTCAAGCTGCAAGAAATACGGCTCATCGACTTCCAAGGAAGGCGCATCTCCGTTCTGGGCAGAGTAATGGTCCGAGTTGAATTCAACCAGTTCCAAGGAAAGCTCCCCCTCACCGTTGTGACCGGCGACCAACCAACCCTCCTAGGGGTCGAATGGTTCCGACCCCTCAGCATAGAAGTCACCGGAATAAATCGCATCGGAGAACCGGAACTGGAGAAGTTAATGGCCGAATTCAGAGAAGTCTTTGATGGACACCTAGGCAAGTACAAGGGGAAGCCCATTGCATTTAATCTAGACCCAGCCGTAAACCCTATCCGACTAAAGCCAAGGAGGGTTCCCTTTGCCTTAAGGCCCAAGGTTGACGAACAATTGGACAAATTAATACCCAAGGAGTCCTAGAGCCAGTTGATCACGCCATGTGGGAGACCCTTATCATCACCCCCATAAAACCGGATGGGTCCATTAGGATTTGTGCTGACTATAAATGCACAATAAACAAAGCACTACAACAAAGTGCCTACCCGGTGCCAGTGGTGCAACACCTTTTACATTCCCTGGGGCGTGGAAAAATCTTTGTGAAATTAGACCTTGCACAGGCATACCAGCAATTGCCTGTAGATGGCGCCACCGTGGAAGCCCAGACAATCGTCACGCACCATGGGGCATTTAAATGCAACCACCTGCAATTTGGAGTCAGTATAGCCCCCGGAATTTTCCAATGCATGATGGAACGTTTACTACAAGGAATTCCGGGAGTCATACCATATTTTGACGATGTCCTAATCTCAGCCGAAAATAAGGAACAATTGTACAAGCAGCTAAGGGACACCCTGGGGAGATTCAAACAAAAGGGACTCAAAGTGAAGTGAGAAAAATGCCAAATCGGGACTAGCCAAGTCGAATTCCTGGGCTACTTGGTCGATGGAGCTGGCATTCACCCCACGCCCAACAAAATCCAAGCAATCAAAGCGGCAGCCACCCCACAAAACAAGACAGAACTACAAGTCTTTTTAGGACTGTTAAACTTTTACAGTATTTTTCTAAAACAGAAAGCTACAGTGGCTGAACCCCTGCACCGCCTCCTGGGGAAGATGGCTACCTGGACCTGGGGAAGAAGGGAGGACGCTGCATTCCAAAGCGTAAAATAACTTTTGTCATCCGAAAGTGTATTAATCCAATATAACGAAAATTTACCACTAACTTTGACGTGTGATGCCTCTCCTTTTGGGGTGGGAGCAGTACTGAGCCACGAGCTACCAAATGGCGAGGAAGCGCCAATAGCCTTTTACTCCAAAACACTCTCCCCAGCTGAGAGAAATTACAGTCAGCTAGATAAGGAAGCCCTGGCAGCCGTGGCAGGCATCATAGAGGTATTCGTTTCCATGAATACCTCTATGGGAGACAGTTCAAACTGGTCACGGATCACAAGCCTCTGCTAGGACTAATTGCTGGCGACCGCCAGACACCCAACTACATGTCCCCCAGAATGGTGAGGTGGGCAATATTCCTTGCCGGGTATAATTACAAATTAACCCACCAGCCAGGGAAGGACATCCCCCACACCGATGCACTCAGCAGGTGCCCGCTACCAGAATTTGTAGAGGATCTGGCCCCAGTAACACGAGCCCTGTTATCAATTGGGGAGGCAGCAGCCCGGTCACATCAAACAAGATCACAGAACACACCAAAAAAGACAAGGGACTATTGAGGATACTGAACTGGGTGTTGAGGGGGTGGCCAGAAAAAGTAGAAGAAGAACGAAGGACATATCAAACTAAACAACTGGAGCTATCAACATTAAGGGGAAGCCTATAGTGGGGAGAGAGAGTGATAGTGCCGCAAAGCCTGCGAAAGAAAGTTTTAGACACATTACACATGGGGCACCCGGGCATAGTGCGCATGAAAGCACTAGCCAGAAGTTACATTTGGTGGCCAGCCCTAGATAAAGACATTACTGAATGGGTAGGGAAGTGCAACCCCTGCCAAGAAACTAGACTGGCCCCACCCAGGGCACCAATACGGGAGTGGGAGACACCCAAGGGAGCATGGTCAAGAGTCCACATAGACTTTGCAGGACCGATGGGGGGACAATCGTTTTTAATAGTAGTATTCCAAATGGCTAGAAGTAATACACATGAACAACACAATGACGGAGGCCACAATAAAAGCACTCAGGTGACTATTTGCAACCCACGGACTCCTGGACATCCTGGTCTCCAACAACGGCCCACAACTAATCGCCAAAAACATGGAAACCTTCCTTGCGGGACTGGGGGTCAGGCACATACTTATTGCGCCATTCTCACCGGCGAGCAATGGCTAAGCCGAGAGAATGGTGAGGTTAACGAAGGAGACACTCACAAGAATGGGGCCAGGGAACTGGCAAGAGAAGATTGACACCTTCTTACTCGCCCAGCACATCACCCCCAGCGCGACCACAAACAAAAGTCCTGCCGAGCTCCTAATGGGGAGAAAGCTGAGGTCGACCCTGGACAGACTACACCCCCAGTACAACCCAGAAACACCTTGGAATCTCACAGGCCCACCAGACAACTGGTCGAAGGTGACACAGTTTTTTGCCAAAACTTTGCTGGTCACCCCGCATGGCTGAAGGGCGAAATAAGTCGAATAACCGGCCCAAAGTCTTACGAGGTCATTCTGGAGGATGGAAAAGTATGGAGGCGGCATATCAACTAGCTGAGAAAGCGACAAGGAGGGAGCGAAGAAAGGACTCGGGAAGAAACCAGAGCTCTGGAGAGCAACAACACCAGGCCTGAGCCTCTGCCCTAAGGAGCCTGCAGACCTGATCAAAACATACACCACCCGGCAGAACCAACCACGGGCCCAGAACAAAACCACCGGCGAGACACAAGCCGAGGGAACTCGTACAGCCACTCACCTGGAGAACTGGGAATCCAGCAACGAGAGTCCGGGAGCGAACACGCGACCGACGCTCCGAATGCTGAGATGGCAATCCCAGATAATCCACCAAGGGCGGCCGAGGAAGCAAAAGACGCAACCATCCGAGAAGCTAGCAGAGACACTACTGAACCGCGCAGGTCCAGTCACGACCATCGGCGTCCTGAATATTTAAAGGACTATGTGACAACCTGAACCATGATTGGTTGGACTAGTCTAAGAGGGGAGGGGTGTTGCGTACTGGCGCTGGTTGTCAGTATGCGCATGCGTGCCTCACTCTTAGAAAAGCCGCCGTGGGAAATTTAAACCACTGTCATTGGTTGTTCTCTGCAGCCGGGTGCCTTTAAAAGGCAAGCCCCGGCTGCCACGCCAGCAGTCCTCTCTTAGCGCGGACTTAAATAAAGTGCTGAAAACCCTTACCTGTGTGTCCGGCCTCTTCATCGACACGGAATCTAATAACTAGAGTCCTGTCAGCCCAAGTCTCTTAATTTATGTAGCATATCCACCATTTCATGCTTCTGAAAATGGCCGAGTGGGAGTAGCAAAGGGCTGTAAAAATAAAGCCTTCGGCAACAGGAAGGAATGGGGACATGATGGCTCAGCAGTTAAAGATGCTTAGCTTGTCAGCTGGAGAGCTGATAGCCTAGGTTCAAGACCCAAGTGCTGCGCAATGGGGTGAGTTCCTGTTACTTGCAGAAGCTCCTGCCCACCTAGCACCCAGCAAATGCAAGTAGATTAATGGATACCATTTCTGTGAGAAGGTAACAGCATTCCATGCGCCTTTGGCATATAGCCATGCTGGTCATGCTGGCCACATGACCATGGAAATTGTCTTCACCACACTGGCTCCCTTGGCCAAGAAATGGAGATGAGCACCACACCCCAGAGTCAGATATGACTGGACCGGGAAATCAGTACCTTTAACAGAGAGGAAAAGCAATCTGAGGTCTAGGCTGCACACATTCAAAGATGTTGGGTATCCTGGGTATTTATACAGATATTCCTCCTATTGAACTGGTTTTTAAAATAGTTAGATTCAAAGAAAACAATATAGTAAATATGAAAGAGGGGAAAAAAGAAATAGAAAAAAGAAAGAAAATAAAAGATCAGAAAACATGAAAAAAGAAAAACAAATTACTTCCAATGTTCTTTTTGGCAGTTATACATACAATTCTAATCTGAATCTCTGCTGTTTAAAACTAAAAATTACTCTTTCAACATACCGTAATTCCATCCAAAGGTTTGGAGCATTTTCAGAAGACCATGGGGGAAGATATCTGAGAAAACGTTAAATTTCTGTCTAATTTTTGGGATTGGGATGAAGATATCAATAAACAGAGATTTATAGAGTTTATAGGATTAATACACAATTTACAAAATTAAGAAATGTTCCAAGGAATATACTTATCAGGAAAAAAGACTAGAGATCAAGTTTTGCTGCAGTGCTTTAATTCTAGATTGAGGACTGAGGATTCAGATACAATTGTACTTAAGGAAATTCCAATTAGAATATTGCACAAGATAAAAGATTATTTTTCTGACCATCTATTATAGTATTTTGAAGCTTTAATAATATTAAGATGTGGGGACTTCAACGCTCATATTTTTAAATATACATATATCTCAAATCAGAAGGCTAAATATTTTTTGTCACAATTACATTGCAAACAATTAAACAGCCCAGTTTGCCATGGTTCTCATTTTTATATTCTGCTCCTTTTTTTCCGGGATTCTTGCTGAATAAAATTCAAAATATTACAACATATACATATATAAAATTACATAAAACTGTATTTCACCCAGTATTAAGTTGCTTCTCAAAGTATTTGCAGTTCCTACTTGCTCAAAATTGAATTCAACTGAAATAAAAATTTGCTCTTATTACTGACATATTTAAAAATGTTTTTTGGTGTTAATACAATTATCCAAGATTCAATAATATTTTTGGATATACTTGCAAATAGCAAACTTTGTGTTTAATTAACCAGCAATCAAGTTTTTTGTATGGTCAGGTTGCACTGAATATTTAATGAAAGCATCATCTGAAATCATACAGACAATAAGTTTACCAGGCCAAATGAAATTTTACAAAATTTCGACAAGATTTCAAGTTTCAGAATGTCTTCCTTAGGCTTCCTTGGTTAGAAAATAATCTGTTTATTTTATCAGCATAAGAAAAATTTTATTTTAACAGCTGGCATTTATGTTTCCTAAAATGCAAAGATTTATAAATCTTTATAGTTTTGTCAGGTACTTTGTTACAACCCAGTATTGTAACCAGTTCCATGTCTGAAGCTCTCTAACTAAGGTATATTGATAAGGCAGGACTCCCAAATCAGCCCATTTTCCTCCTATTTTTTCCTACCCAAATTCTGAAAACTTGAAAACTCCCAGGGATCTTCTGTTCCTATTTCTACCTTTGGGATGCAAGTTGGCAGGAAGCAAATCTCTAAAACTGAATGATGGCAATCTAAATCAAGGCTGCAATAGAATGCTAGTATTAGGCATGGCATTTCTGAACTATAACATTCTGGTTGGCCACTGGTTCTCCTGGTGACAAGAGAAAATGCAGAAAACTCTGAATTCTTTGCAGCCATCTTTTGGAGGTGCATATTAGGATTTTCATTGTTGCACTAATACTACAATCAATCTCTATTATTTTCCATCTTGGTTAGCTTGTTAGTTAAATTGGACTTTTAAAAGTCCAATTTTTATGTTTTAATAATTTTATATTTTGTATTATATGTTT
>JANHFK010003805.1:2149-13059 GCA_036250565.1 Sibynophis collaris | reverse complement strand
GAAAGAAAGAAAGAAAGAAAGAGAAAGGAGGGAGGGAGGGAAGGAAGGAAGGAAGGAGGGGGAGGGGGAAAGGAAAGGGAAGGGAAGGGAAGGAAAGGAACTCTGGCATTATACAAGCCATAGCTTTATTAAAAAGGCATAGCATGCAAATTATTTAGTTGAAGTGGTGGGAGAGGAATTGTAAGAAATCTCTGCTGTTGAGATATTGGCATAAAATCCAGATATGATGTTGCTCTGACCAAGGTCATCTAAAAACCTGCTCTTGATAAATGTGAGCTAACAGTCTTATTTGAACTACTGAAATCTCTGTGCTCTGTTCCATATCCTTACTGTCCAAAATAGCAGCCCTGTTTATTGGTTATTGTATTCCAGTCTGTGGGTCTTTCACAAGAAAGATGATTCTTCCACGTTTCTTTCCATATTGGCTCTATGGTCAAATGTTGTGATAATAGAACAAACAAATGATGTCCAAAAGAGCAAAATAGACACCTCTGGGATAGGGAAGTGATAGACCTCCAGATGTCCCTGAAACAAAAGCTTAATGGCTGACAGTGAAGAGGGCTTAGGGTTGTAATTCAATAATATCTGGATATTTGGGGTGATGTAAGCCTGAGGTTTGCCAAGCTTTTTCTTCTCCAGGTTGCATTCACCTCCTCCCCCCCCCCCTGCATAGGATGAGATACAGGGGTTTGAGGAACTGTTTCCATCTTGGCTCTCACAAATGATATAAATTTCAAAAGTATAACTTAAACTTAGTTTGGAGAAAATATACAAGCTAATTATAGCAGGCTAATTTGTTACTATGGTCCAAACCTACGGGAAATAATATTCAATTGATGTAGTATCTCCTTACTGAGATATGGCCTCGATAACCCTTAGTTATAAATTTAGGCTGACTTTCTCCCCCACCCCCCCAAACTCTAGACCAAGTGCCAAATGTGTATTACAAACACACACTGACGGATAGCTCCCTTAGACAAATAAAACAAGCAATCTGATCCGAAGGTCTCATGATAGATAATCTTGCAGTTATAACTTTTAACTCAAACATCTGGACAACAGCCAAGGAAGATGATCTCATGCATTTTTATTTCTATTTTACTTACTGCAGTGAATTTGTGATCTGAGCAAAGAGAAAGTGAGGCTACTCTTTTGTCTACCAGAACAGGGGTTGCTTGGAAGCCTATTGGGTCCTCCTTAATTAAAGTATTGGTAATGGCTGACAAGGTTTCCTATCTACCACGACCAGTCTTCTACTGCATTGCACACCATGGGGAAATGTTGAAGCATACAATTACCCTTTCCTGTTTACAACCAGCAGTAAAAATTCCTAAAGGATGTAGAAACTTTAACTTAAAAAAAAAAAAAAAACCCAAGCAGCAAACCCTGCATGATTTACTAGTGTTCTCAGAGCCAATACAAACATCAAACGTGGGAGATGCCCACTATAGATTATACTTATTCAACCACGGAATTAGAGTGTTATTCCACAACCAGCATTCCATTAGCATTCGTTGTGTAGATCGAACTCCAGGTTGTGGGCAGAGTTAGCCTGCAATGCTGCATTCTAATCACTGCGCCACCAGGGCTGCTAGGTTGTGCTTGTGGCATTCTGGGTATTTGAAATAAGGCATGTGACCAACTTGTCATGTTCTGGAGGAAGGAGGGCAGTGGTGAAATCCATTTTTTTTTACTACCAGTTCTGTGGGCGTGGCTTGGTGGGCATGGTGTGATTTGGTGGGCGTGGCAGGGGAAGGATACTGCAAAATCTCCATTCCCACTCCAGTCCAGGAGAAGGATATTGCAAAATCTCCATTCCCACCCCACCAGCCAGAGGTGGTATTTGCTGGGTCTCCAAACTGCGCAAAATTTCCACTACCAGTTCTCCAGAACCTGTCAGAACCTGCTGGATTTCACCCCTGAAGGAGGGCCTACACTTCAGCTAGCAATTTGGTACGGTATATATTCTAAGAGATGGAGTGACCAAAGAAAAGCTGGTCTCTCTGGTATGTAAGGCCAAGTTGCAGGGATTCAGTGTTGGATTCGGTCTCCATATAAACAGAAGAAAACAAAAGAAGTATGCATTTTGTTGGCATCAAAAGACTGGCATGTTCTTTCTGCCATGGAGTCCCAGATTGGGCAGCCATTCTGTGGGTAGGAAAAAATGATCAAAATAGCAAAATAATTTTCTGGGCATACATGTCTTTACTCTTTGAAAATCTGCCATTGGTCCCACTGTTTTTCAATATTGAAATTGAAATATTAAAGGTTTGTGTTCTGGGGTTGTCCTCTGGTAAATAATACTCTCTGATTTTTCCCAAAGCTTTTATTTTTAATTGGAAAAAAAAAAGAATTCCTTTGAGTAGATGCTTTGAAGACCATTTCTAACACCTAAAAAGTTGAACTCTATGGCCTGGAAAGGAAAATGCCTGTTGCAGATTGGGGAGGGGGCAGCTGAACATGCTTGAGCTAGTATTAAATGAGAGGGAAATGTTCCGTGGACAGGAATCCCCTGATACTTAGAAAAATGTTGGAAAGAAAGCCTTAGGAAATCTTTTGAGAATATGGGGGTGGAGAGGGGTTGAGCACGGAGGATGAAGTTAATACTGGAAAATATGTACATTAGAAGCATAAAGAATGGGTTTGCGATGGCTGTACAGACTATTTACTGATGATTTTCCTGAATTTTAATAGTTTTTGTGTTCTTGTATGGATGTGTGTGTGTGTGTTTTAAAGAAACAATTATACTTTAGAACATTTGCTCATGGAACCAAACAGAATCTTCGCTTGTCCCTAGCTGAGCGAGTTTTTGGTGTCCCAAAGGTAATTTTTGGGGAGGCAACTGGACTTTTCTTGTTTGTTTGTTTTTCGCTTCTTATTCTAGAAGCTTCTTCAGCTCTGACTGGAAGTTTGGAAACGGAAGGATTTATATTTCTTGGAGACAGCTGGTCATTTCCATCCTTTTACAGAGTCGTTGAGGCACTTGGAGGTTTATCTGTCTCTTCAGGGTCACCTGAGTCGTGCGGTTTTTTTTCCCCTCTGGAAATCCATTCACACTCCCACACCATTCAAAGGGTGTTCATCCCAAAGTGCATGGCTAAAAGTCTATGGAGATTCTCAGTCATCCAGGTCATGGTTGTCCCAAAGGTGCTTTTTCAGGAGGCCACTTGACTTTTCTTGTTATAATATAAATCCTTCCATTCCCCACCATCCAGTCAGAGCTGAAGAAGCTTCTTGGATGAGAAGGGAAACATCTTCAAATAACATTCCCCCCTCCCCCCCAAGTGAAGGAATTAATAAACAGAAAATTGAAAGATGAAGATGAAATCTCATATCTATCATTGTGGTGCTTTTCAATTATACATTAACATCAACTGTGCATTTGGAAAACTCTGAAATGTTTTCCAATAATATTAACAGATTTGGCTAATGCATAAGGCTGTAACTGCAAAGTCTAAAGCTGTTTTAACAGGATATACAGTACATTGCCATTCATTTTGTGAAATCTAAATTCCTCCTGCAACCTATCCAATGTTTTAAAAGGATGGTTTAAAATGAACTGATTCTAGCTATTGATGCTTCTCTCTACCCCCAATCTCCAAAAGATTAACAGCAGTTTTCAAGATAGGATTATCCCATAATATATAATATAAATTTCTCATGAGGTCTGAATGTAAGTCTTCTTCCCTGTATTATCCATATGTATCTTATAAGCTTCAGGGGAAAAAAAACCACCCGAATTATAACTGAAATAGGAACCAAATCCCTGCCAAGACGTTAAGTAGGTGAAATAATAACTTTATAATTGTGCCCATAATGGTTTTGAGATACATCACTTTAATTCCATAAAGAAATAGAAATCAGATTAAAAACTAATCTTATAATAGAAAATCATATAACTCCTCCTATAAGATATAATTTACATTAGAACTCATCCCAAAAGAACTTTCTCAATGTTTTACCAATCTATTCAAAATAGTTTGCAGGTGTAACGTAAGTCTCTATAAATCAGTCTTGGATTATGGTTGATTATGGTTTATTTTACCCATATTTATTCTTTTCCATAAACTCACAAAAATTTTAACCTCTTACCTATATCAGCATTAATCTGAGATAGAAAATTAAAACCATAACCCTCTATCAGGATATAGAATGTTTATGAACAATTATTCTAATGCATTTAATTAATTCAAATAAACATAAGGGGCCAAATATCCATAGCGTTTTGAGCATAAATAGGAAGTACATTCAATTAATACAACATCCTAATAATTTACTAAAGTATTATACTATAATCATATAGTTTGAGAAGAACATGGACAATTATTAATGAGAATATAATCAACATACACAATTATTCGTGTTCCATTCCAGATACCCTTAAATTGCCAATAATCTAATGGTTCCAGTCAAATGAAATAATAAAGAGAAAGTAGACATCCCTGTACTTTTTACAGATTGAAGAAAAATTCCATTTATGTTAATTTAGCTAATGGGTTTGAACAGCCCATTTTAATCCAATCAACAAAACTGAAAGGAGAAACACATTTCATTAAAATATGATCCAAAAATTTTAACTGCTCCATATCAAAGGTTTGCTCTGCAGCCAATGAAACAACCACAGCTGAATCTAATTTATCTGATTGTGTTATCTGATGCTTGACACCCTTTTCATAAAACCATATTGCAGTGGATGAATTATCCAAGGTAATATAATTTGAAGTCTTTGAACCAAAGGCCATATCAAAATATTAGCATCAGAGTAACTTGGAACAAAGAGTTGGAACATCCTGTTTAACCAACCAATGGACTAGAATTTTAAAGAATGTTAAACAGATATCCCATGATCTTAAGATGCAGTTATAGTAACAAAAAATTCTTGCTTGTGTTTATTGGACACATCAAAAGATGGATAGTAAAGTTTGAGTTTCAGCGTTTTTATGTTGGAAGGGGAATATTTTGGGGAAAAACATACATTTTGGGCTTGCTTCATACAGTTTTGGCATGTTTTAGAGTGCCACCTTTTTGGTTTAACATGGATAAGATTGTTAAGAGAATGTCAGAAAAAGAAATGTGTTAAAGATATGAAGGTGACATTAAATTATATTCTAAAATTTTAGAATCTATTGAAGTATGAAGAACTTTGAATGTCCTGCGTGTGAGGAAATTGTTTTATATTTGTGAAAAGACTCTGTTACACCTGATTGATGAAAGGATGAAAGGCAGTTTACTAACTGGCTTTCTGTTGATATGGGACAGGGTGTTAAACTGGTGGCCCGTGGGCTGGATGCATCATGCACAGGCCACGCCCAAACCAGCTCTGTGAAGGGAAAAAAGTCACGAAACGTCACATGATGGCAACCTGACGCTGCGATTTGACACCTCTGATATGAGAAGTCCAGTTGCCATTACTGTATTTTTCGCTCCATAAGCCGCACTTTTTTCTCTCCCAAAAGTGGGTGGAAATGTGTGCTTCTTATGGAGCAAATATGGGTGACAGGCAGCAGCAGAGAATGGCAGCTGCGATCCCTGCTGCTTGGAACAGCTGATCAGTAGTATTCCGGGAGGCTGATCCAACTGCCGATCAGCTGTTCAGCGGCAAAGGCTCCAGCGTTTCCTGGTGGCGGCAGCAGACACAGAGGAGGCAGCAATGGTGGCATTTCCGGTCAGCCAGCTGGCTGATCGCAGGGGCTATGGGAGGTCGGGATCCAGCCGTCGCTCAGCTGATTGGTGGTGGGCACAATGGAGCGGAGCCCTGACGAGCCACGTACTGGGGCTGCGATAATGTGCTGAAGCTGACCAGGATGTTTGCTGTTTGCTGCAAGGACACTAGCTAGATGAATACCAGATGGACGCTGGGAGGCAGAGGCAGATTTTTTTTTTCTTGTTTTCCTCCTCTAAACCTAGGTGAGTCTTATGGTCAGGAGCATCTTATAGAGCGAAAAATACGGTACTTCATGTAATCAAGATTTCTTTTGTTGTTTAAGACCAGTTCTCCTTGTTTTATAAATATTTATTTCAATTACTTTCCCTCCCCCTACTATCTCCTTTTGGGTTTTTTCAATATTTATATTTATTTTTAATTTGCGTAATGCTGTTTTTTTGTTATTTTGTAATATTTCAGTAGAAAAATTCCCTGAAGTTGGGCTTCAGCATGAATCCAAAAGCTCAGAAGAGTATATTTCTGGTCTGAGTGACTGACCCAAATTCGATTTTGTATCGTTATCCTGGGACACATATATTGGCCTTCATTAACGTTGTTTTTCTTCTTTTTGTATATATATTAAAAGCAATACTTAAAAAAAAAACACCCCAAAAGATGAAATTCAGAATTAACACTGAGGGTCTGTAGGTTTGGGGATCCTCGCACTGGAAATTTTCCATCTTTGGTTCAAGGCAAGGTTGCATTTTCCTGCTCAGAACTAACAAGTTGAGGTTCCTCCTGGATCAACAGCTCCTGCTTGAAGAGAAGTGACACCTGTGGTTAGGAGGGCCATTGCACACTTTTGGGTTGTGCATCAATTGCATCTGTTCCTGGACGAAGAGACTCTGCTCATACTTGCATAGACAACTGCAAAGCACTGTACATGGGGATGCCCTTGTAGCCCATCCAGAATCTATAACTAGTCCAGAATCCAGTTTGTCACTAGGACATATAGTCATATTTTGGTACACCTATATAACATAATTATTTCATAAGCTGCACTGGCTTCCTATAACCTCTGAATCGCCATAGATATGTAACCTCTGAATCCAATTCAAGATGCTGGTTTATCATCTATAAAGCCCTACATGAACAGGCCTAGGTAGCCTACAAGAGTACTTCTTTCCAGTGCTACCTGGCCATCCCACATAATCTAACTCGGGATAGTAGGTCAATCTCTTCTTGAATCAATATCTTTTTCCTCTGACATTAAGAAAAGGATGATTGGAGTTGAGAGGAGGGTAATAATTATGAGTTACTGATTTGCCTACTAAGGACTGTACTTTGCTTTTAATAGGAATTGTTTATCTTGTTTAGTTTGATTAAACAAACAAACAAAATAATAATTAATCAGTCATTGGATCTGGATGGAATCCTCTAAAGCAGGGGTGTCCAACTGGTGGCCCTTGGGCTGGATGTGTCATGTGCAGACCATGTCCACCCCAGATCCACAAAGGATCTGTTTCACATAATGGCAATGTGATGCCGCAAATTTGACACCTGTGCTCTAAAAAGTTCTTAGTAATCTCAGAAGCAAATTAGATGAACTTTGATTGATTGTCTAACAGAAAATAAGTACTTAAAGGCCATTGCTGTTGCAGAGATCTTGAGAGTAACCTATGAAATGCCAGTATATTATTGGAGATATAATTAGGAAATATATAGGTAGTAGAGTTGTTATAGCTGGGCTGCAAAATTCCAGTCATAATTAGATGATTTTTAAATGACAGTCTTGTTAAAGAAGAATTAGCATGGCTTTTGAAAAAAGTAAGGCTTACTATACTAACTGTTTGAAAATGAGAGTGCAAAGGAATGGATTTGGAGAACCCGTTACTTGAATAAATTCAATCTCTTTTTCCATTCTCCTTGTGTGTACTCCGTAGGGATGAGATTTGGAACCTAGCTTGTATATGGATCGCTTTTGAAGAAGATTCTATTATGCAAATAAAAATCTGTGCTTCCAGAAGTCAAACACATCTGCCTCATGACACAACAAAGTTCAAAGCAGTTGGAGGAAGTTTATGGGAAGCAGCTGTTGGTTGTCGTGGCTAATTAAGAGCAGGGTGGACTTGAGAATTTGACACAACAGGTTTACATAGAGTTATTAGGTAAAGAAAATTAATGTCTGTTTTTAATAACAGCAAGTAGCAGAGGTGGCAAAGTGTTTTGAATGACATCATAGACCCAGCTGTTTTACGCATCTGTAATATGGAACATCATTCCAGTTGTATAATACTTCAACTTCAGCCTTCCAAATGATTTGGATGTAGAGGTGGGACATTCACCTCTTCAAAAGGTACGCCTCAGGGTTAGTCAGCTTTGTGGTTGGGTGTTAACATGTTCAACATTAAATCAACATGAAACTTTTAGTGTGCTACATCAGGCATATGTTTGTGTATGAATGAGTGAGTGAGTGAGTGAGTGAATACACACACATACATGCAGTAATTATTTCACCATGTTTTTGGCACTTCTGTAAGGTTGCTTGTGGTTGCAGCCAAGTTTACATCTACTAATCAAACATTTGCTGCAGCTGCAAAAATGTTTTAACTTATTTATAGCATTATATTATTTTATAGCGATGAATAATGACAAGTGCATAAACCATCCATTAATTTGTGATTGGAAGACCCCCACATAGACACGTGTATATTATTATTTACCACGTATAGCACATCATCTTCGTCATCATCATCACTATCATCATTTTAACTATTGTCTATCTACTGCAGGATGAAGGCCCCTTCTTCATGTTTCAAACCAATACGATCCTTTCTTTTGCCAATTGGGCCTGCAATACTTGCTGATGTCGTTGATCCACCTTGTTTTACGTCTTTTTCATGGATGCTTTTTATCAAATGGGATCCATTCTATGACTGCCTTGGTCCACCTGCCATTAGTTCTTCTTGCTTTATGACCAGCTCATTTCCATTTCAGTTCTTTTACTCTCTTGATGATATTGTATACTTTTGTTTGTTCTCTACCGTGTTTTCCCCAAAATAAGACCCAGTCTTATTTTCTTTTGGGCACCGAAATAAGCACTAGGGCTTATTTTTGGGGATCTCTTATTTCTTTTGAGTGCCACCACAGTGAGGTGGATGGGGTGAAGCTGCCCCATGTGCCATGCACCCTTTTACCTCAGGGCTCCCATAGCCATGTCATCCATGCCCCGAAAGTTGCCTTGGCTCACGGCAGCGGCCTACTTCTTCCAGCACCAGCACAGCACTGCAGGAGCTGAGCGATGCAGCCTGGCCATCCATGAACTGACAACTGAGTCGTGGCTGTGGCACCAGTGCCTCACTCAGCCTCCTGCTGTGGTGATGTGCTCATGCCAGAAGAAGTGGGCCGCTCCTGCGAGGCAAGGCAGCTGTCAAGATATGGATGGCCGGGCTGCATCACTCGGCCTCCTGCAATGCTGTGCCAGAGCTGGAAGAATTGGGCTGCCGCTGTGAGGCAAGGCCGTTGTTGAGGCATGGATAGCCTGGCTGGGGGGGCCCTGAGGTAAGCCAGTGTGTGGGAGGGGGCAGCTTCAACTCCCTCCCCTCTCCTCATGTCGGCAGCACTGTGAGCAACCAGACAGAATGGGTGGGTGTCCAGCTGCGTAAGCACTTTAAGTAGAGCTTATTTTGGGGGTAGGGCTTATATTGACAGTACATGCAGAAAACATGCTAGGGCTTATTTTTGGGATAGGTCTTATTTTCGGGGAAACACAGTAATCCATGTGCAGATCTTTCTATCTTGTCTTGTAATGCCGAGCATGTATCTTTCCATGGCTCTTCGCGCCACTCACAGCTTTTGTAATCAATTGTTAGGTTAGTGTCCATGTTTCACTGGCATATATTAGAGCAGGTAGCACACACTGATCGAAAACTTTTCTCTTCAGGCATAGGGGGACGTTGTTCTTGAAAATTACAGTTAGCTTGCCGAATGCCTGCCAACCACATTTAACCAGCCATTCAATTTCCTTTATTGTATTAACTTCCATTGAGATCCATTGGCCAAGGTATATGTAGTGGTCTAGTACGTCTAGTTTTTCTCCAGATATAAAAAAATGTTTTTCTTTGGTGAATTCATTAAACATGAGCTGGCTCTTTTTCAGGTTTATGTTTAAGCCAAATAGTTCCCATGCTTTGTGCAGCTCTTGTATGTGTCTTTGTAGCTCTGGGTCTTGTAAGAAGAGAACATCATCATCTGCAAATCTTAAGTGATTTAAATGGATAGCACATAAGATATGATAAATGAGGGCTGAATTTCACTTGCATTAGGAAACATCTAAAGCTATGATGCTGTGTGTCCCAACCAGGTGGTATTCACTTATCTTCGCTACAGGTTCCCAAATGTGAGCATGTGAGTATGCTTTGCTTGCAAGCACCACCTCCGCGCATGCACAGATTGTCAAAAACAGACATGATGACATCTGGGCGGGTGGGAGGAGCCTCCCACAGCCACTGCTACTGATTCACTTGAGCCGAATAGAACTGACTGAATACCACCACTGGTCCCAGATGTGAGACTTCTTGAAGACAGTGAACCTGGAGCGGGGTAGCATGTATTTTTAAAATAATATATTATATAAGGGGTCATTTTAAGTGCTGTTTAATTTTCAAAAGGTTTAGCCTTCATCTCATAGCACAGATGCTTTACAGAGACAACTCTTTCTTTCTCCTGAACATCTTCAACAAATCATGTGACAACATGATGTCTTGGGGTCGCATGAAGATTCTAGGAAGTACTGCAAAGGAAAATCCATCTGTGTGAACATGGCCACTGTAGAATAAGCATTATGGGTTTTTGAACTGTTAACCAAAACCGAGACACTGTTCAGCAACTTCTGTATTTTTCAAAAAAGGTGCTGCCTCTCAATCTCGCAATAGATTTGAGAAAAGAGGAAATATTTGTTGTCATTCAGTTGATCACTTTGTCCCACTAAAGCAGGGGTGTCAAACTCGCGTTGTCACGGTGGCGTCTTGTGACGTATCGGGACTTCACTAAACCGGGCGTGGGCATGGCCAATGTGTGATGCATCCGGCCTGCGGGCCACAAGTTTGACAGCCCTGCACGAAGGGTTTTTCCTGGCGGGTGGGGGCATAATGTCCGATGGAGTCCCAGTGAAATTTATTATTTATTTATTTGTTTGTTTGTTTGTTTGTTTGTTTGTTTGTTTGTTTGTTTGTCTGTCTGTCTGTCTGTCTGTCTGTCTGTCTGT
>JANHFK010003803.1:22008-34934 GCA_036250565.1 Sibynophis collaris | reverse complement strand
AACATGTACTGTGACATACTGAAGCAGAGCATGCTCCCCTCCTTTCAGAGACTGGGCCGCAGGGCAGTATTCCAATATGATAACGACCCCAAACACACCTCCAAAACGACCACTGCCTTGCTAAAGAAGCTGAGGGTAAAGGTGATGGACTGGCCAAGTATGTCTCCAGACCAGTAGTGGGTTCCACTTACCTTTGCTACCAGTTTGGAAGCGAGTGCGCAGTACTTCTGTACATAGTGTCTGTGATGACATCCAGGTAGGTGGCCAGAGCCGCCCACCACCATCACTACCAGTTTGCCTAGACCGGGGCGAACCAGTAGAAACCCACCACTATTCCAGACCTAAACCCTATTGAACATCAGTGGGGCATCCTGAAACAGAAGGTGAAGGTGCAGAAGGTCTCTAACATCCACCAGCTCTGTGACGTCATCATGGAAGAGGACTCCAGTGGCAACCTGTGAAACTCTGGTGAACTCTTTGCCCAAGAGGGTTAAGGCAATGCTGGAAAATAATGATGGCCACACAAAATATTGACACCTTGGGCCCAATTTGGACATTATCACTTAGGGATGTAGTCACTTTTGTTTAGCCAGCAGTTTAAAAATCAATGGCTGTGTTATGCGTTATTTTGAGGGGACAGAACGTTTACACTGTTATACAAGCTGTATACGCACTACTTTACATTATAGCCAAGTATCATTTCTTCAGTGCTATCACATGAAAAGATATACACGTACTTAAATATTTACAGAATGTGAGGGGGTGTACTCACTTCTGTAACATACTGTATACATATAATACACTATATGTGCTTAGTGCTTTCTGATCTTGATTGTTGTTTTGCAGATGTGTCATTACCCAATTTGGGAACATAGCCAATACTAGTAGGGAGTGGCTTTTGTTCTCATTTCATATTCTAGTGGCTTGTCCTGTTGGTATTGGTGGGAATGATCTTGGTGGTTCTTTGGTTGGGCTTTTTACTATTAGCTTGTTTGGCAGTTTCTTTTTTATTTGTTAGTATTAGTCTTTGGGTGTTGATTGCTGATAACAAGGTTTTTTAGCACTGATATTATTGATTGCTTTTTTGAATGGTACATAGATGTTGTTTATGTCTATGTGCCTATTGATGCCTGATTTGTTAGAGTGACAGGATTCCAGGAATTTTCTAGATTTTAGTCTTGGCTTGGACAAGGATGCTCACAGTTCCCCACTTAAAACTATGGTTATACCTGTCATATGATGTGAAATTAAAGAGTTTTCATCATGTCTTCTGCTAATTTTCTGTCTGTTGTCCTACATAACAGCTGTTGCAGTCTTTACATTGTATGTTGTAAAGAACTCATACATCCATAGTCATCTATACATGACACCTTTGTCATAATAAAAAAGGACCAACTGAAGAACACACACAAAACCATTGACAACATTTTAAAAGGTATAAAATTTACAAGAGAAAAATAAAACAACATGTTATTCATCAGCAGAGACAGCGATGGTAAACTAGAAATACAAGTTTATTGGAAAACCATCCATACCAAGTGTTCCACTACCAAAGTAACAACTCAACTTTCCACAAGAGAAGCTATGTAAGAACACTATTTAGATGAGCACAAACATATTACAGCATCCTCAACATCAGAAAAAGGAAACAGATCATCTATACATCTTCCAACAAAATGGACATCCATGCAACTTCATCAAAAAGTACCTGACAATTCAATCTGATAGAGCACAATCAACCCAAGCTGTGAAAAGGATAATACTGTCTTACATCAAAAATATATCAGAAACACCAACAGACTATTACAACCACATGGCATTAGCATAGCACACAAACTAACTAAAACCTCCAACATATCCTAAAAAAACCAAAAAATCCAGCAGACCCAGGAAAAAAGTGTCATCTACAACATAGAGCATAAGGACTGCAACAGCCACTACATCAGAAGACTGCCTAATTTCATAACACAGACTTACTGGGAAAACGGTGCTCATCTTAGATCTGTGATGGCGAACCTATGGCACGCGTGCCAGAGGTGGCATGCAGCGCCCTCTGTCTGGGCACGCGAGCCATCGCCCCAGTTTAGCTTCACTGTACATGCGTGCACACCTCCCACCCGCCAGCTGTCTTTGTGTCTCTGCCACGCAGAGACAAGGTGCATGCAGGGGCACACGCACTAGATGTAGAAATTATAACTCAAGATAACAAACCTACCTAATATTCCTTTCTCCTCCTATTTTCTCCACAATAACAATCATATGAGATGAGTTGGGCTGAGAGAAACTGACTGGACCAAAGCCACAATTAACAAACCTCCTATGGCATATGCTCAAGGTTTTCATCACATTCTGCCTCTTTAGGTTCACATTTCTTTTTCTTCCCACACTGATCTGTAGACTTCACATTCTTACCTGACTCATTCTCTCCATAGTAGCACATAGCAGAACAAACTAACAGCTATGTATTTATTCAATGGAATGTTAATATCCAGATGCATATGGAAAGAAACCTATGGATCAGGTTTCCAGCAGGAAATGGGTGGAGCAAAAACCTATCACATGATTTCCATTGCTACCTTTTTGTTCCTGGGGAGTATATTGAAACTAATTTCAGTAGAGCTGATGAATAATTAGTTAAACATTAAAAAGTTGTCTACGTTGAATCTTTAACTGAGATATACACAATAATGAAATAATTTCCATATTTGTTATGACAAAATTATACTAACATTGAATATTCTCATTTGATTGTACAATTTCATCAGGCACAATTGCATCAGCTATAGTCACTGTATTCAGCTAAAAAGCAGAAATGAGAGTAATTATACTGCAATAGATAACATTAGGTACATATCACATAATTATAATTTACAAAAGTAAACATAACGAAGAGCCTGAATTTCCTTAAAATAATGAGGTGAAAGGAAGATTACAATTTCAAAGCCAAATACTAATTTTATTTTGTAAGAAATTTTGGGAAGTTCCCAATCAAAGACAATTTCAATCTGAAATCTCTTGAATATTAGACAAATAGAAATAAAGCATAATAAAATCAGGTTGTGAATTCTATTTCTAGTTGGAGTCACTACAAGAGTGTTGGCTAAACAGGCAAAACTGAGAAGCTAGAAAAGAAAGTAGATTGGAATATGCTTCCAACACATTCAGAACAAATAGAGATGTGAGGATTTCTAAAGAAAGAAAAGTAGTTTGCATATGGCTGATAAAAATAGAGGACACCCAACAAAAAAAGTAAATTACCTGGGAAATAAACAGGAGAAGAGCAGCAACTTTAAACTCAGAGGATCATACATTTAAAATAAGTGAACCATTTAAATTGAGGATTTTAAAAGTTAAGCTAAATGATATCTATCATTTCTATCATAAATTTGTCATTTCATCTACCTTTTTTAAATAAATCATTTCCATCTTTTGAAGAAGACTGTGCTGGGTTTGGCAAGTTATTAAATGAAAAGATGAAGAAAATGCTCAGTAATATCTAAATGAGGTAAGCTAAATGTAACTACATTTTGAAATAAAAATATCTCACTAACCTACTGCATTACTGTGTACTCACTGTATATAAATCCTGCATTTCTGAATTTATACCAAGGCTTGGATCTTTTCTTTTAGCCTTTTTGATCCCAAGTTTAGCAAATCCTCGAACTGCTGATGATAATAATCCATCTGACCATTCCATTGTACTAGGATTTGTCTGTCCAAACAGTTCATCAATAGTAACACACTTTGGGTTAACAACAAAAGTATCCACTTTGCTTCTCTTTGAATTACTCTGAGGAAGAAAAAAAATCCTTCTAAATGAGCAATTATTACCTTTATTTCCTATAAATATAAACCCATAAAAAGGATTTTGTGTATTTTGACCACATGGCCAGGGGACACTGCAACATTTTTGCTGAAATTTGGTTCCTGAGCATTCAAATCATAATCACATGACTGTGAAGACACTGCAATGGCCCTAATTACAAGACCCTATCATAAGTCTCCCTTATTTAGCACCATCTTAAATTTGATTGATCACTGAACAAGCAAGGACCTAAAGACCTAGTAAAGTCTTCTTCAAATCAAGTGTGAACTTTGGTGATTTGATGAATACATATAAGTAATCTTCTGAAACAATATTGACATATTTTGCCATTGCTTTCTTCCTGAATAATTTCTTTATTTCTATTCAACATATTGTCCTGTAATTTCTTGGCAAGCTCCCGTTCAAGTATCAACCTAAAGCAAAGTTTCCTTGGCTTTTTGAAATTAGTGAAAGTTGACTGAGTACTGCTAATGCTTTTTGTTTTAACCATTCACTCATGTCCGACTTTTGGCAACTTTATAGGGATGAGCTCTCCATGCTAAACTATCAAGCACAGCTTCTTTCAGTTGTTGGATGTTCAGCTTTGTGTCAGAAATCTCACCAGAACACTTTATAGCAATACCTCAACATGACTGCCAACTATTCATTGTTTAATAACTAGTAAATATTTAAAATTTCAAAGTTCATATGGATTATTGCTCTGAAAGACTACAGGAAAAGAGATCAACTATTAATACATACCATAAGAATAACTTTTTAAAAAATCCTTACCTGAAAAACATCAAGTTTGGTAACACTTTCCGTATCAACTAATGGAAAGATTATCAAGGCTTTTTCTAAAATTGTTCTGATGGTAGTTTTTCCTCCACCTGTGGGACCTACAAGCATCACACCAACACGAGCCTGAAAATGTATTTTAAAATATCAAATCTGCAACGTTCATATTCCTTGGATGATTAATGCTTAGATTTTAGTAAATACAAACTAAAGGTCTTACAAAGTATATATTTATAAGCATATGCTGATGGGGATTTTGCACTCAATTGCTGCAACATGTGAGGCCCAAAAAACCAAGAACGATTTATATGGAGTTATTTCTGAATAGTTCCTTTATTGTTATTTGTTTACAACAGAATCTTGCCAAACTAAAGCAATTACTTGTAATAATTATAGATATACTCTGTGCTAGGGAGGCTCCAACTTTATTCTTTTCCTGCTGACCATGCTTCCAAGCTCTGATGTCTCTTTGCTCTCTGGGAAATAGGCCCTACCTCCTGTGACTCCTGATTACATTCCACCATAAACATCCATTTCTGTCATTTAGTGAAATACAATTCCTGTAATGTAAGATCTTACTGTAAATTTTTGAGCTCTACATATTTAACCTCCATATCTCATTTTACTTGATTGTCCCATTGCACTCACCATAAGCTGATTGTATAGTTGTATGACCTTCTCTATCTGATTTTCCCAAGGCTGCAAAGATAAATGCTGTATTGCTAGAGATATTGCACTCTATTTAAAAAAGGTAGATATATGGTTAGAAGTTTGATGACTGATCAATAATTTGACAATATATAAAATAACCAAACTTTAGTATTAAGAAAAAAAATAGCTATTCTGGCAACATTAGGGAAAAAAATTAAAGAGACACAATCAATTTCATTGTCTTGACATTGAGTAGACCTGAATGTACACCTGAATGAGTGGTAGTATTCAGCCGGTTCTATCCTGTTCGGGCGAACCGGTAGCAGCGCCTGCAGGAGGTTCCGCCCACCTACCTGGACGTCATCACGTCCTGTTTTTGATGCTCTGCGCATGCGCAGAAGGTCCTGCGCATGCACAGAGGTGGCGTGCATGCTCACATTTGTGAACTGGTAGCGGAGGTAAGTGAATGCCACCCCTGACCTCAATATGCCCCATCTTCCCTTATCTGTCAGTTTTTCAAGATAGGCCAAGTGAAGACACCAATATTACTGGGATTCCAGGCATCCTGCTTTACTATTGTAGCATATATTAACAGGATCCTTAAATCCTGTCTATATTTTTCTCTGTCCCTTCTTATCCTAAAATCAAGGCAGAGTTACTTTGAGTTTCTTTCTCCCACTTCCTCCTATCTCTGGATCTTGTCAACTCTTGCCCAAGCCCCTCTTTGACAGCTCACTCAAACATACGCAAAGGTCAGCTCTAAATTCCTTTACAAAATCACTGAAATACTCAAACTGAATGGATAATAACATTAAAAACCCCAATGTCAAAAATATTTTTCTATAGCTAATATCAACAATAATTATTCTTATTTTTATTACCTCTAATCGTTTAGGATTTACTTTTGGAACTTCCACTTCTCTAAAGAGATCTCTGATAATATCTTCAAATACTGGAACATCCTCAGCAATTAACTTTGGTAAATTCACTTCTTTTAGTATGTCAATTGTGATTAGAGTTTCCTCCATTGCAGAAAATCTTTTTTTATTGCATCTATTTTACAAAAAAGCTAATAATTAGAATTATTCTAAGTCTCATACTGTTTTCATTAATCCACCCATGCTACCCTTTTTAAGGAGATATTCTTAAATGCACATTTTTATTATATATTGCTGAAATTGTGCATTTTATTCTTATTCCTATTAGACTGAATTTTTGTCATGTTCAAAACAAACAAACAAACAAATAAATAAAAACTTTCATCTAAAAACGAAAAAGTTAATTTGTATGGTTTGTAAATAAACATGGCAAAAAGGACAAAGAGAAACTAAGTTTACACCAAAAAGTATGCAGAAGATTCCCACTAATGTGAATATCAATATGTCTACTCTGAAAACTAAAAATTAATAAATTATTTTATTAATTCATATACCTCAATTTTCCCCTTATATTTAATTGTACAATGGCTAATTAATTGTCAGTCAAAGGTCCTTCTTTTTTTTCTCCCTCCTCCCTCCCTCCCTTCATAGGTCTTACAAATTAAACATTATTCTATGGCTGTGATGGCGAACCTATAGCACGTGTTGCCCCAGCTCAGCTGTAGTGTGCATGTGTGCAGCAGCCAGCTGATTTTCTGATTTTCTATGAGAGAACTGTAATTTGAATGTTTTGGAAGTCAGAAACAAAACTGATCAAGAAACTTAATTTCATAGATAGTTTTTGCTGGTTAATGAATGCAGGTATTCCCTATAGGAATATTTAGAATCTAATTTAGGTTGCAATTCTATGAGGCAATAAGTCCTTTTGTGTTTAAAAGACTATATTCTAAATAAGCATGCATAGATAAATCTATTGAATTTAGTTTTCTTTGTTTCAAAAGGAATACAAATAGGATTACAGTAAAACAGATCTCACCTCTACTAAAACTTATTTTTATATGAAATCTGTAGATCACAAATTGAGATATAATAATGTTCTATTTTTAATATAAACCACTTAAGAAAACTTACTGTAGTTTCAACTCTTGACGCCTTTGACCAACTCTTATTAATACAGTTTTTATAGCTCTCATGCCAAAATCATAATGATCCTAAAAATAAGATAAGAACACAATTTATTTTTTTGCACTGCAAATATCTTCTTTGCAATTATTAAAGAGCATGTTTGTCAAAATTATTATCAATTTAACTAATTTGATTTCCAACTGAAGTCTTCCAGAGCTGTGTAATTTGTCCCATGGCACTGATGCTGATTTATAGTATGTTAATTATTGGTTTCTTGTCAGGAACAAATAATGTCCTTTAGCTTTGGAGTTTTCTGATGCTCCCCCTACCCAGCTTGATCAGCTGCTCAGGTGGAGTTCCAGAGGAAACTTGGGATAGATCTCAAAGCTCTGGTACAAGATTTGGCTGATGTTTTAACTGATGCTTAAATAAGCAGATATTGAAGGCTGGTCAAACTACACCTTGTAAACTATGCATGTGGATCCCAGATCCCTTCTTGGAACTGCCGAAAGGGCTGTGTTTTAAGGAATGTGTCCTTTCAGTGATTCCAAGAAGGTTCTACACTCATTTGTACTATTCAAGTGATCCTAAGAGCACAGATAAGGCTCCAATGGGGCTCCGTGTCTCTCAGAGTGAGTGCTAATAACCAGATGACTGCAAGGAATATAAACTCTTCCATTCTCCATCATTCAGTCAAAACTGAAGACGTTTCTTGGATGAGATGCTAAATGTCTTCAAGGAAAAACAAAGAAAGTCCAGTTGCCTTTTGAAAAAGCACCTTTAAGACAACCATGACTTGGATAAGTGAGAATCTCCATAGACATATAAGGCCAGAAGAAAGTTGAAAATGTGTTGTGAGAATTAGCATAGATACTGTGATCTCTATATGATATAAAAGATAGAATATGGTGTTGAAATGCTCAGATATTACTAGAAAGAGCTCTTTGCAATCCCTTTTATCTACTTGGCCAATGGCGAGGAAGTGTACCTTCTCTTATCTCTTTCTTTCTACTTTTCTTTCTTTTTGGTATGAATAGATACAACATGCCAAAATTGCTGAGAGGAGGTAAGAATAAGCATTTCGTTTCTCACATTAGTGCAAATATTTCATGGCTGCTTCCAAGCAGAAGATGGAGACATAAACAGTTCTCACTATTGTACCCTGAAGTCAGAATTTACAAGCACATTATTTCCAGACTGGAAGTAACACTAAGTAGTAACCCTGGATAATTTGTCTTTCATGAATTTATCCATTTCTCTATGGCTATCATGATATTTTGTTAAAATAAGTTCCACAGATTAATTATGCACTATGCAAAGTATTTTTTTTTCTAAATCACTTTCTAATTAGTTTTGCTGATCACCTTGGGTCTTAGCATTTTGAGAAATGGGGAAAATTTCTCCCTGTCTACTTTCTCTATGTCCTGATGATTTTAAATACCTCGAAAATTTTTATTTATTTTATTTTATAGATTCCCCCCCCCCCCCAGTGTTATTACTTTATAAGTAACCTGGGGCAGCAAACTTAAATAAAGCTCATCCCTACTCCTATTTTTCCCACAACAACACTCTATGAGGTGGGAGCCTAACTGGCTCAAAGTCACCCAGGTGGCTTTCATGCCTAAGGCAGGACTAGAATTGTTGCAGATGAGCAGGCTGAGCCCCAGGGCAGGGTTAAATGCATCATCAATCTCAAATCACTGCCGAATCATATGAGATCCAAGTCTAGCCCATAAATTTTGCTGACCTAGTGCCAATTTGATATCTAATGCCATTAAGGTTTAAAAGTTTTCCTGGTTCAGTCATGATGGACTCAAGGGGGCAAGGCTCATGTCTGATTCTCGGCTGAAAGAACTTCTTAGGTAAGCAAGAGCTGGCATGAGTAACAGGAGCTCACCCCATTGTGCAGTGCTTGGGTCTCAAACATGGGTTGTCAGCTGGAAAGCTGACAAACCCAGCATCTTAATCACTGAACCATCATGCCACTTGACTTGACCATTAATAGATCAGAATCTTGTCTATAGGTGGCATGTAATAAACCTTTAGTACTTTGAACTCAACTCCTGTACCTGGTTACTTGTGCCTGACAAGAACTCAGGCTCCTGATTTCTAGGTCAGCACCTTCACCATTACACTAAACTGGCTGTGCACTTTCCCCAGCTCTATTATATGCTCTTTTATTTATGGCTACTAGAATGGTACACAATATTCCAGGTGCAAATATAATTTTGTAATATTGTGATTTTTATTTTCGATTCCTTTTCTAATGTTCCCTAACATGGAATGTGTGTTCTGCACCCTTTGATACTGAGTCATCCATTATAAAGTCAAAATCTTATTTTCTAGGAAAGAAAAACACTACAAATGAATGACTATATAGGCTAAGGAAAGATTTGCTGTATGGGACTATGATTTGAGTTAGCTGGATTATAGATTGCTGCCATGAGATGGATTGTACATAAAAAGGATTGGTCAAAGCAGAGTAAGCTGCACAGGAGCTTTAAATTAAACCATATGAGGGATGGATATTAAATCTCTGATTAAGCATTTGTGATGTGTGAAGAATGTTAATGATCTGAAGTTCAGAGATATTACGAAAGAGTTTCATTAGATATATTCAAAACAAAATAAAATAAAAAGATGTATTAATTGTTCAATTAAGATGGCAAAGTGCTAACAATCTTTTAGAAGAGGCAGCACTACATAACTCCTGTTTTGTTCAGTGATATCTATCTATTAATTATGCAGAACTAAAGTTTATGATTATTAAAACCACAATAAGGGAACTGCCACATGTGTGAGGTAAGAAAAAAACAGGTTCCAGGAAACTACAGTGATTCTAGAGGTGTTCACAGGAAGTAGAAGGAATGTTTATAAATTTTGCACATGATACAGAATTGGGTGGATAGCCAATATAGAAACAAAAAAAATTTGAGAAACAAAAGTAACAACCCTAAATGTAATGAGATAAGCACAACTTTTTTTACTTAGGAAATAAAAATGCACAGTTACAGGATAGCAGATAACCAGGTTAAAAACAGTATTTGTAAAAAACAAACAAACCCACAATAGAATAATAAGTGACTACAAATTTAATATGAGGCATCAGTTTTGTGTGGCTGCAAGAAAAAAAAGAAATGCACTCTACGCTATTTCGTTTATTACATCCAATTCCGGCACCACACTTGAAAGATTTAGAGAAATTGGAACAGGTTTACAGAAAGACAGTAATGAAGATAAAGAGCCTAGAAACAATGTTATATGAACAAGGATTGAAAGAGCTGAATGTGTTTAGCATTAGAAAAGACAGTTGTGAGGGTATATGATATTATATCAAATATCTGAAAGAATATCATAGAAATCCTGTGGTCTTTCATTTCAGAGTGGAGGAATGAAACTTAACTGAACCTAACAGGCTGCCAAAAGAACTCTAAAATACTAATTATTTTAGTGGGATATTTGTCAATGAGAGTACAGGAAGAAGATAAGATATTTGAAAGTAGAAATTTCTGTCTCTCTGTAGGAAATAATAATACTGTATAGCTTTCAGTTGGGAATTTTGCTCCTACATCTCAAACACTAGTGCAAGGGCATTTGCCTAACCATAGATCCAGAGTACTTTACAGGAAGACACCAATTCTCAATTACTTTTGAAGCTTTCTTTTAAAAATAGGAATGCATGACATAAGGATAATGACCAGAAAATATAATCCTTTCAAGAAATCGAAGGATTTTGCCCAATAAGTACTGAAAAGAGTCTCTACCTCCCTCGCTCCCCTAAGGTCATCCACTTGCTATTGACTTTGGATAGCTAACATTGATATAGGACTTGAAATGAAACCGAAAGGAAAATCCTATACTGGATTCAGGAACATATTCACTGAAAGGTGTATTTCCTGTAGAAAAAGTATATTTGGTCCTAGAAAATTCATAGAGGCAGGCATGCGAAGAGGTGTGCGTTTGTGTGGTTTTTGGCCTATCTTGTACCTCCTCAACTAGTTTGCTGTCATTATGAACAGTAGGCAATTCTGTTCAGCTTCACAGACTATAAATTTATACTGTATTTACATGTGATTTCTGCATTATTTCCCAAATCATTGCCTCTAAGGGGCATCACCTGGAGATGCTATGTAGCTACTTTGAGCTCCATTCCAGAAGAAAATTAGGATATAAAAAATAAATATATATTCTTTGTATTTTACCTGTTGTGATAGTCTTTTGCTAGAAAGTTGGTAAAGATTTACTATCTTCCCCGAGAGTACTTTTGCTGACCTGAAACCTTCTGAAAACAACATTATTTCAGCAATGAGTTCATAATCCGGTATTACCATTGACATAGGACGAAATAATGATTTTAAGTTGTCTGGAAGTTCCACACGACCTTTGTATCTTAAAAGGAAAGTGAATGTCATCACATTCATTAAGAACACTTTCATATGTTAGCTTTACCACATACAAATAACAATTCTTTTCAACAAAGATATAGGACTAGTCTGAAAAAATAGAGTTCACAGACAAAATAATTGTATGATCACTATTATGATAGAGGATTATGGTAATAAGTTATGTTTAAATGCAAGTGAAAAATTATTTAACTTTCTAAAATTGATAATAGTGATAGTTTAAAACCACATCATTTGGAATATGGGAATATAATTCATTGACAGTACATATTCCTTGCATTTAAAAAATTCCATGATCAATCCCTGAATCAACAAATTAGGCTAAGAAATATTTTTTCCCGAAATCTTGAAAGTGCAAAGCTATGGACAATATTAAACTTATTGTATCAAAATTACCAGTTCATGCAACACAGCTTCATCATTTGTTAAAAATACTCCCCTCCCCCCAAAAAAAAGATTCTTTCTGTTCTGGTATTATGGAACAATGATAGCTACAGTTGTCACTTACCCAGGATTCATGGTAATAAAAATTGCACAGTGTGGTTTCAGACGAATTTCTTTTCCTTCCAGTATAAATCTGTGTTAAATGTAAAAACAGCTCCAATATACTACATTTAGGGAATAAGTAGTGTACCAAGTTACAAAAGCAGAGAAAATGATCAAATTGTTGCCTTATACAAAAAACAGCAAGTAAATACTGTGGCCCTAAGCTGCAAAGGATGTTATGCCACATACATTAAGCATCTTGAGTAAAGCCTAAAACATCATATACAATTGAAGATGGTACAATATTAGCATAACACATTGATAATATTTATACATATGAGGTTTGCATCTGCATAGACCACTATTAGGAAGATTCTAAGTTGGGGGGGAGGACTAAGGATCTGTCTATATTTGTCCATATGGAGCATAGTGCAAAAAAGCTTAGTTCTGATTCCAACAGAGGAGTTCAGAATAAATAAACCATTGTAGAACAAATAAGGGGTATTATGTATCTGCAGAAATGACTGTTTGAAGAAGTACAGTTATTGCTATGCAATCTGCCATCATTCTTTGGGATCATTCCATGTCAAGTGGTCTGATTTCAGAAAAGTGCCCAGCTCAACCATCACAGATTTCGATAAAATTTGGCATTCTCCCCACCCCCCATTTCTTCGCTGAGCTTCACCAGAAGAAACTGGAGAGAAGACATTGCTCCTGGCGCCCATCTAGCACGCAGAAGCTCGGCGAAAACGTCCGAAGGGTGGGGGCCAGTGAGTGGGT
>JANHFK010003803.1:7461-21727 GCA_036250565.1 Sibynophis collaris | reverse complement strand
GGGCTGTAAAAGCACTATGAAGCGGTATATAAGTCTAAGTGCTATTGCTATAATGAGGAAACATAGGACATTGATCAGTTCTATGTGATTCTAATCAACAAAGAAATTATTCCAATTATGATAGCCAGCTAACAAGGTCAGAATACAATAAATAAAAGTGAAAGTAAATTTATAATTAACTGGCATGTTTCAAAAAATTAAACTATACAATATCAAAGTTTTGATCATGAACACAAGATCCATTGCCAAATTTATTTGACTTGATTTTATACTAATCCAGTGTTTTCTGATGCTTGACATATTTTTATAACACCTGATTGTCCAAGATCTGGTAAGTAATATATAGTAATAAAGTAATGTAGTTTGAAATCTTCAAACTAAGGTACTTGTCATTTGTGCTCTTGCCTTTTTAGATCATTAAAGACATCCATCCAGCTCTAGGCAAGATTGTAAAGATGAAATCTTCCTTTCACAATTTTGTTATATTAATGATACAAAACAGAGCAAAACTGCATACGTCTTTGAACATAATTTTATTATTAATAATTTTATTATTAATAAAATCTCACAGCAATTTCAAATAAATACCTAACACTGAGGCTATCTTTAGCTGCCTTAATTGCTTGAAGATGTGAAGCAATTGCAGAGAGGACTTCTATATCAATTCGATTGAATTCATCAAAACAACACCATGATCCAGACTGAACAAGCCCAAAGAACAATTTTCCCATTACCTTAAATAGACAAAGAAAGATAGCATAACAAGTGAGGAATAAAGTCTCAGGCAATTTATCACCAAGCTCAAAAGTAAAACAGCTACATCTGCCTTTGTAATACTTCTACATGTATTCCCTCCTTCCACTTAAATGAAAAGATAAAGATTAGCTAATATGGTAGGAAACATATTGAAAATCAGGGAATGGAAGATAACCATCTTACTTATTACTGTCAATTCTCAGTTGGCACACCATTCTCAGTTGGCCCACCATGGCACACAAAATGCTACAATATTAACAACATGCTCTCAAAATTCCAAATATACTAATTGTCTCAAAGGTTTGCCTACCCATGTTCTACATTGTATCTTATAATAAAATTGTTTATCATACCTTATCATCCAAATCTCCAGAACAATTGTATGTAAGACAGAATTTTCCCAAAGCCTAAAAGTAAAAAAAATACAATATTGAACAGAAGAAGTTCTATGGAACTGAATTGTAATCAAATAACCATTAAATATCAAATAGGCTTATATGATTTTGGTTTAGATTTATCACTCACATTCCATTATTTTGCCTCTTTCCTAAAGGAGATTTACGTTTTCAAATTTAAAAATTGAAATATGATTTTGAAAAAAAAGGAGGTCTTAAAAACAGAATATATACAGCATATGAAATGCCTTAGCAAAGAAAAAGAATTTCTATTAATTCAGAATGCCTGGAAGCTAAACAATGTCTTTTTACCTTTGGACACATGTGAATTTTTTAATATATTACAAAAAAATTTTTGGAAATGTTAAACGTACATATAGCTACATTTAAAATGTTTGTATATTTTGAGGGTTCAAAAGAAACCACATTCTAAATGCAGGATTAAAAATAAATATTACCCTAACTTTTTTGCAGATCAGATAAAGTATATTTAAATAATATGCCATGAGACCAGAGGTGGTATTCAACCAATTCTGATCTATTCTTGCAAACCAGTAGCAGAAATTTTGAATAGTTCAGAGAACCGGCAAATACCACCTCTGGCTGCCCCCCCACCCTCTATTCGTTACCTCCTAAGTTCCAGCTGATCAAGTCCCAGCTGATCGGCTGGGTCTTCTTTTGTTGTCCTGCACAGGGGAACGGAGCTGGAAAGCAGGTTAGTGGGGTGGGGAGGGAATGGAGATTTTACAATATCTTTTCCCTGGAGTGGGGAGGAAATGGAGATTTTATAGTATCCTTTCCCTGTCACGCCCACCAAGCCACACTCACAGAACCGGTAGTAAAAAAAATTGAATCCACCACTGATTGAGACAATGAAGTCTCCCATCACTGTTGTTATGTATTGAATATATATAGTTATGTTAAGCCCTGCTAAAGTGAAACTAACCTTTAGATGACCCTAACTATTAACTCCAACTGTTTTGGAGGGAAACTTAGAACATTTATATTTGGGAGGGCTTTTTCAAGTACTGTGATTGGTTAAGGCCCTGTGGGTCTAGAGTATAAATTACAGGCATATGCTTGCTGTTCCTCAGTTCCAGTTTTTAGTCAATAAATATTGTTGTAGCTATGCTGATCTGCTTCTTGCCTACTGAAGCCCAGTACACAAAAACTATTATATTAACTATGGATTCAAGTTAATCTCTAGTCTAAATATGAAAATTGCATGTTCATTTTTCATACTGTAGCTTTATAAACCCTCCATAGCAAAATAAAGTATCTTTCACTAGCAACCAACAGTCAATTCACTGAAAATGCACAGTAAGGAATGAGAGCAATTTCATTTCATTTCCCCACATATGAATTCAGTTTAGCCTGTTAGCTGAACAGTGCAAGATAAAAAGTTAAACTCTACTATCATATATATAGAGTGTCTAACAAAGTAAAATTGCTGATCTGCTCAAATAGTTGATTACAAGTTAATTGTATTTAGCAATAGCACTTAGACTTATATACCACTTCATAGAGCTTTTACAGCTCTCTAAGTGGTTTACAGAGTCAGCATATTGCCCCCAACAGTCTGGGCAAGAGATGTCAGTAAAATTTATATTCAAGGTCACCTGTAATGATAAGTGAACATTATTTATTTATTTAAAGCAGTTTTACCTCATTCTTAAGCATTTCCTAAAATGGCTTATAAAGTTTAATATTCATTTTACTATGTTAATCTTCAGATACAAGTACCTAGTAAAAGTAAGATTTTTTATGACAAAAGGTTAAAGCTAGCACTGATATAAGAAAAGAGAGCATAAGACATAACCTGAAAATGAAAAAGTCACATATATCCACATCTTATTGAATACCTGAGTATCAAGATAAAAGGGGGAGATAAGAAGTGTACACCAGAAAAATCAGGCTGGAGTCTTCTAAGAATCCCTAAAGACTTGGCTCTGTTTCCAGGTCTGGATTATGGTGTCTGTAGAATCCCTGTTCAGTGTTTTTTTCTGAAGGTTGAGAGTGCTATTTTTATTCAGGCAATCATGTTGCTTTAATCGTGTTTTTTTTTAAATTTATGTATTGGATAAACTTATGTATTGGAGCCATGGTGGCGCAGTGGTTAGAATGCAGTATTGCAGGCTAATTCTGCCCACAGTCAGGAATTTGATTCTCACCAGTTCAAGTTTGACTCAGCCTTCCAACCTTCTGAGGCCAGTAAAATGAGGACCCAGATTGTTGCAGGCAATATAATGGCATTTTAAACTCCTCAGAGAGCACTTTAAAGTACTATGGTGTGGTATATAAGTCTTGATGTTATTGCTATAATTAAAGAGGATTTTGAGAAGTTAGGCAACCTTAAAAAATCTAATAAATAAATACCTAAGTGGCAGTTTGTAAATCAGTATTGCACAAAGCAATTTAGCTCAGCACCCAACAGATTATAAAAGGTCTAAAACAAAAAATATTTGTGTAATATCTCTGAGCAGATTCCTTATGCTCTTGAACAGTTAGAGTTAGATATGTGAAGGGAAGAATGAGTGGTATATAAGAGTGGAAATGTGAGCAGTGAATATTTCAGTCAAGAGTAGTAACACATGGAACTCTGTGCTGTTAACTCACTAAAAGATCCTAAGCTGCCTTTCTAATTAGTGCATAGGTGTGATGACCTGGGACTGGGCACAAAAGCAAAGAAGCCAGAGTGAAAGCTTTAATCCTTTTTATTGTTCCAACTTCCCACCCCAAAGATCCCCCAGTTCACTGTAAGTCCAAGAACAACATTCCAAACACACACACACACACACACACACACACACACACACACACACACACACACACGCACCTCCACTAGTTCCTGGCTGTTTTGAGTCTAGAGAAGCAGCCAGTTCTGAGAGCAAACACAGTTCAGGAAACTTGGTTCCAGAGACTCCTCATTGCACAGAGGCTGCAGCACAACCCAAAGCAGAGCTGTGTCACTGAGTACTTGCCCACAGCCAGGCCAGGCAAAGCAAGGCAAGTCGAACCCAGGCAAAGCAAGGTTAAGCACAGTAAGACAAGGTGGTAAGATGTCAACAACTGCAAGTGTGGCTGGAAAAAGGCAATGCTTGTTCTCGACAAACACCCCTCACCATGACATCTCTTTAAATCTTATTCCCCAGGTGAGCCTTGTGACAAGGCGTTGATTTGTTCTGTGCCTCCTCTCCACCCTCCACGCTCAAGGATCAATGGGACAGGCAGTTGCTCCTTTCAGGAGCTTCATCGTTCCTCTGTGCCTACTCTTTCCCTCCCCTCCTCCCTCCCTCGGTCATCCTGCACCCTCCCTCTGTCAGCAGCCATCCCTCCAAGGCCCGAGGGACCTGGGACTGCCTTGTCCTGCTCCCCCCAATCACTCCTCTGGGGTCAGAGAGCCCACGCCATCCTCCTCTGTTGGCCCCTGCTCCAACTTGCCCTCTTCCTCAGACTCCGACTCCGATGGGGCCATAACATTAGGGAAATTAGGGAAAGGAATCTCCCTGAGTGCTGCATATGTTTTTTTTTTAATAAATTCATTTCCTCTCTTTACCACTGCTGTGAAAGATTTGTTCCATTAAGTGGATCAATCACAGTCACTTAAGGACTACTTATTAAAGCAAGAGAGAGAAGATAGAGCACAACAATGTTTGACTATGTGGGACTTAGAGAGTTTTTTAACTTACTTCACCTGTGTATGGTTTGCAAATTGCCCAGTGGCAGATAGGACAGCACTCCAGAGGGTTAACGTCATTGCCCAGAGGATCATTGGTTGCCCTCTCCCCTCTTTATAGCTCCTGCTGCCTTAAGAAAGTTCAAAACACTCTTAAAGATCCATCTCATCCTGGGCACCCTTTTTTTGAATGTTTATCTCTGGCAGACAGTTCAGGATAATAAAAATAAGGAGAAATAGGCTGAAAAGCAGCTTCTATCCCAGTAACTATATTGAATTCTACTGTATAGTGCAATACTAATGCAATATCGGGTTGTTTAGAATGTGAAGGATGTGCGTTTGTGTTTTATTTTTATAGTTATAATGTACATTGAAGATGGCATTTAATTTCGTTGTGCAAGGCGCAATGACAATAAAGTAAATTAACAGCTTATAAGGGAAATTGGGTAGGAAATGGCAGAACTGTGTTGTCCTGAAATATGTATTTGCTATGAATTGTGTATAAAATATAGTATACATTTTACAAAAAGCTTATCTTGATATAGAATATAGCACTTACTTTTGACAGATCTTTAACTGTCTCTGTTTTTCCTGTACCAGCTGGCCCAGCCAGACAGCATCCTAGATTTAATTGTAGTGCTCCAGTAATAGTTAACCAACATTGATCAGTAAGAGGCGTGATAACCAATCGTGGAGAGCAGCCTAAATATTCATAACCATATTCAAAGGAAGCATAACCTTGAATAACTGTGCACAGGCTGCATTCATGCCATTTGTAACGCAATTGCCTAAACAAAACATGTTTACATAGCAGTTAATGATTCATATTGATTATCAAATATTATAGGTATCAGATTATACAGGTATAAAAATTCAGTGTTGTAAGAATTGAATTTTTCAGTATACAAAAAGCAATCCAAAAATCCATTAAATTCAAAGTTATGTTAAAAGATTAGAAAAATGAGGTATATGGGAACTGGTGTGTTATAAAGATTGAAATACAAAATCAGGAATGGGGACGTCTCCATTATTCTCACAAGCCCCTGAAGTCATAACAAGAAGCAATGGATGGAAACTAATTAAGGAGAGAAGCAACCTAGAACTAAGGAGAAATTTTCTAACAGTTAATCAGTGGAACAACTTGCCTTAAGAAATTGTGAATGTTCTAACACTGGAAGTTTTTAAGAAGAGATTGGACAACTATCTGTCTTACATGGTATAGAGTTGGCTTCCTGACTGAGGAGGGGGTTGGACTAGAAGACCTCCAAGGTCCCTTCCTATTCTGTTATTCTGACTTCCAGGTTCTAAGCCTTCCGTAGGCATGGAAACCAGCTGGATGATCTTGCCCACTCATTCCCTCTCACTCTTAAATGATATCAGACTTTGTAAATGGTGTCTGAAGAAGAAAGCCTGTCACATCATGCATTTTCCATATGAACTAGGTGAGCACAGGAGAAAACAAGCAAGGACAAACTCTAAGTAAAGGGTACAATGAAGTATCTAAAATCAAGCTTTTGTTTTAGTGATGGGAATGTGAACATTCTGTTCAAGTATAAACATCTTGCACTAGCATGAGTTCACCTCGAGATAAAAGTAAGCTTTTATGCATAATACACTGCTTCAAATTTCTTATTTATGTGAAACATTTACATTCAAATGTCAACATAAGCCAGATTTTTTTTTTAAATGATGATCTGTTAGAAAGGGCAGTGCAATTGTATGTAATTGAATTGCTCTTTGCTTTTTCATGCCAGTGAAAAATACCAGGATGGTTTATGGTAAGTTACAGTTATGATAAAAATAATAAGATATACTATAAGTGGTTCTTAGTACTTTCAGAGAGAAAAGGGAAAAACTTATAGGTATCAGATTATACAGGTATAAAAATTCAGTGTTTGTAAGAACTAAATGGTATGGACCAAGTGCATCTGTTTTCAAGGGCTGTATTTTTTAAAAAAGGTCACAGAACAAGAAAAGGCTGACCTCAGTTATGGAGACAACATTTGAAAGTATCACTAAAGAGATCATATCACAGATCCCGCCTCACTAAAAAGAAACCAACACTGCTTCTACAAAATTGCTAACAAAATGTCTACACTTTTAAAGGTAAGATTCCAGCATGAAAATTTAGGGAACAGAAATAGAAGTATCACACAGTTGTAACTCCCAAGTGGTCTTCACGAGCAGGCATACATAGAGTGTTATAGTAATTCAGCTAAGAGGTGACTAAGGCAGTGAATTCTGTATATCTACTTGCAACCCCTGGGTAAAATGCATCAAGTCAATTTATGAACACACATAAAAGGGAATGAAATAATATTGCATCTGAAATTAAATATCTGCTTTGCATATTACATTTACATTTTGGTTTATTTAAAATACTAATTTTTAAATATATCTTAGCATTTAAGGTAAACTCTTAAACTATACCTTGTCCATTCAAAATCTTTAATGCCAATCTCTTGATCTATCAGTAAAGATAATATATCTCTATTATGGATGGACAAAGAAATCAAAGCTTCTAAAGTGCTTTGCTTGTGGTAAGGAAGAATATCTGATGCTATCTCTGTAAGTTGCTCTAGAATGCTGATCAGATCATCCAGGTCTTCTATCATCTCCTTTTTTGAATTAGAACTCAACATAGCTGCTTCACATTCCTGAGAAAACTTTATGTGACTCTAAAAGTGAAATACTGTATTAGTAATGATAATCACTTTTTAAATTATTTACTTGTAAATAATGTAATTCTTGAGACAGGAGAGTATTTAAACATCCTTCAGAGTATCCACATTAGACTAAGACAAGGCAAGTCACATTAAAATGTATTCCCCTTATTCCTTAAACCAAACTTGAAGAAAGGGAAAGAAATCAAATTTAAGTCCTAAGAATAGGAGGAACAAAAAAATATGCCGGTGCGTCTTATATGCCAAAAAATACGGTACATATCATTCAGCCACTCCCAAGCAATCCACATGCAAATCAGTAGTGGGTTCCTATCGGTTCTGTCTGGTTCTTAGAACCAGTAGTAACAGCGGCGAGAGGCTCTGCTCATTCACCCGGATGTCATCATTGATGCTCTGTTCATGAGCAAAAGCACCGCACGCAAGCGAAGTAAGCACACACATGCACGCGCTTCCGTTGCAAACCGGTAACGAAGGTAAGTAGAATCCACCTCTGTTGCATTTATTAATATTTCTCCAGTTACACCATCTATAGATTCTATATGGTACTTACAGTCTTATTTTTTAAAACATTCTTACAGATGTTATAACTCACTTTTCTTCCAATTTTTCTTGAACATTGTTATGGTTTTCTCTGACTCCAACCTGGGGACCTTAATTCATCAAGTTGTCAGCCAACAAACCGCACACAATCAATCATTTAAGAGTGACCAGGCAGACAATCAGCAAGAGTCGATGAGGGTGGATTCAGATGCTGGGAGCTAAATCCTGGCAAGCCTCTAGACTTTTGCTAAAGTTGTCTAGTTTTAATTTTATTTATTAATTTAAAACATTTATAAAGCCACACATTTTCCAACCAAATTAACGTATAGTTAATATAGTTAAATAGTACTATATTTTGCTTACCACAATCAATATCACCTGTCCTGGGTGGGTAAAAAACCATTCTTTAAATTCCATTTGATTCCACTCTGTAATTCCAACGTCTATAAATCTTAAAGTATATTATATAGTCAGAAAAACACGAAATCTTTGAAAAATTACCTTTTACAAGTTACTAAACCATCTCCAGGTAATATAAAGCAAGATTATTGATAATAGAATTATATTTTTCAAGAGACAGGGACATATTGCTCATAATATATAATTCCCTTATAACATTAATATTAATATTTAGCATCCTACATGCTACAGTATACTGATGACAAATAGCAAAGTGGAGAGCACTCTGATCTCATTAATATATTCTGGTCCCAGGGTGGGGATCTGGAAAATTATTCAGCCCTTCAATCTGGTTCTTCATCTGAATGATCACTATTGCTCTCAATTGCCAATAAATTGCCAATAAATATTTTAAAGATGAGTTTGTTTTGACCAAACTGCATACCAATTTTAAAAAACCTGATGACTTTTTTTTTAATAGAAAAAGTAGATCAGTTATATTGGTAGCTTTCCATATGATTAACATATACTTACTTTCTTACCATATTGCAGATGGTATTCTCAACATTTTTAAGCCACTGTTCAACAGAACCTCTAATACGAACACCTCTATGAAACAGAATTTTAAAATTCAAGTTTTTAGTGTTTTAATATTTCATACTTCTATAAATTAGTAAAAATACACCTTCCAATGGCCAGTATCAACCATTTGAAAACAAAAATATATTTTGGGGATACAACTTTATTTTGTCCTGTAACTAAACCAATTTTTCAATAACAAATAACAGTTCGCAAATTTGTGTCCAAGTCTGGGGGACTGTGGAATAGAGTCAATTTTTTTAGCTATGTTGAGGGCTTTATATCATTATCTGGCTGTATGTCTTTATTTGTTGTTTTATTTTAATATTTAGTATTTTTTAGTGTTGTATCATGCGCTTGAGATAGATGGCTATATAGATTTCATCAGGAGATTATTTTCCCTAGCTTTGTGAGGAACACTATCTGCATTACTGGAGATTCACCTTCAAAAGTTTAGCACACACAGCATGTAAAAGCAAGCACTCTTTCCCTCTTTTATCATTTCTTCTTCTCTCATGTCTTCTCTGTGTTCTGAGCAGGGAAATAAATGCAAATGTGTTAACGGAAGTGGGGGAAGGGAGGGAGGAAGGAAGAGAGTTATGAGTGTGGCACTGTGCATGAGAATTAAAGCTTAAAATGCTTGAAAGTTGGTTGTTTATGATGGAAGCATGTGAGATTCTTCTGCATGCAAGATTTTTTCCCCTTCCTTTATATAGTACTCTTTTCTACCGACTTCATTTTTAAAAAGTTATCGGCCCTTGGGAATGAGATTCCCCCACAAAATTTGAAGAGCTTCCACCCTATTGATATTTCAAAGGACCTTGAAGATCTGAAAGTGCCTTAAAAATCTGGCTATTCGCTCAGGTCTTTTTTCTTTTTGCCATCATTATTCTTTCATCTTGTGCTTTTTAATAGTTCTTTGTTTTAAAATGTTTTAACAATTGTAAATTGTCCAGAATTGCAGGGAGTTGGGTGGTATATAAATTAAATTTACTGTTATTATCTGTTCACAACAATGTGAAATCACAGTTGTTGGTTCTTTAGCTATTGGCCTTCATATGCACTGAGTTATTCTCAATAAAATCTACAAGTCATTAAGTGGCTTACAACACATAGACAGAAGTTTGTTATTTAATTAAATGATCTTAAATAGTTCCTATCCATATCACTCATTTATATCAAATTTAGTATTGTATACCATTCTCTTCTTTACATGTTATTGTAACACTGGCATTTTATTAATTTCTTTTCTTGGAATCAAAAATATACTGAAAAAATACTTGCATGTCTGTGAAAATATTTTCTTACTGCATTTGACTTATATTTGATCAATTTAAAGTAACAGCATACTGTACTTTGGTATTAGAAGAATCTCTCCTTCAGCAGATCTGATCATTAAAACCACTGGAGGTGTCTGATGTTGCGGCCGTATATATAACTTCCTCACATTTGAAAAACATTTCATAAGATGAGGCTGTATCACAGATATGAGGCAAATATTACTTATTTGATGGATGAATTAGAAAGTAATTATAAAAATTATTTGTTCACAAGTTAAAATATTAGAAAGACGATAAAATCTAATGGTAATTAGCATAATATTTTAAAAAGTCATGATTGCATTAAATGGCTAAACTGACAGTTTATATATCTGATATTGAACATTACCTGTACAACATCAGGACTTTTACTTTCAGCTACTATTTCAAGGAGTTCTGCATTGCTGAGAAAATAAAATCTTGGGAAAACCATACGTTTAACTTCAAGATACTCCTGAAAAGAAAAGTAGAAAGTAGATTTTTTTTAAATTAAAATAATAAAGTGAAATAAAATTATAACCTCTATAATGAACTTGCTTTTCACTGGCTTCAGTTTTATCAGAACCACTTAGGTGCAGTTTTTAGTTCAACAATGCAGCTATGTAATTTTTGTAGATAAGATGTTGACAAATATTTAACAACCAGCTGTCCAGGTCCATTGCGGACAGTTACACCATACCACTAGTCATGTCAGCAATTATAGTTCAACTAACTATATAACTATACTCTCAAACAGCTCACAAAATGCCAGGTGTGAATTTTAACAATCGGCTCTTATGAGCTATTATGAGTCAGTTCTAGCACACCACTGCTCATATTGAACATACATCATTTTTTTTACATACAATACCAATATAAAACATGTATCTGCAGTACATGTCATCTTCACCCACTAACAATTCCTTGGTTAGCACAATAAACTAGAAATTTTCATATACATTGTTGTTCATCTACTAGCTCTTAACTTTTTCATAGCAATATAAAAAATTGAATGGGGTCATTATTTAATTTGGAAACATAGAAGTACTTTAGAAATCTAAAATTTGTGAAATCCAGAATACCCTGACCCATATCATTCTTATGAATGTGTGAATTAAAGCCTAATGTTTCTTTAAATTTCACAGATGTCTTAATTTTATAATGCTATTTTTCTTTCTAAAAAATACTCAAATGCAACTTGGAATTAGTGATTTCAAGATAAAATATAATCAGAAGTTAATTTAAGTTAAACTAGTTAATTCTTCTAGCAAACATTTAATATTTAATATGTTAACAATTATGTCACTGCATTATTTACAATATTGTGCTCTTGTATTTTTTTTTACTCTGAAAGCAATTGCCAATACTAAAGAGACAGGCAGACTGACAGGTTTGTGTGTGTGTATAATAAATTTCTCTATGGGCATGACCTAAGAAAAAGAGGCCATAGTCTTAAAAGTGCATCCCAGTTCCTACCCATTTCTCTTTGCAAGAGGAATAAAACTATAGTCCTACAACAACAGAATGCTAGATGTAGGGTGCAGAAGCTAGTCTATGCTTTCTGCCTTTTCTTGTTTACAAAATGTTATTCATTGTGGTTCATGATTCCTTGCCAGACATTAGAGATTCTTTGACTTACCTCAAGAGCCTTCTGTATTTTTTCTAGTGATGCATTGTTGCTCTGCAGTATTTCAAAAATTCCACTTGTTGTAGTTGCCTTAACAACATTTGGAGTCTCTTCTACAAATGTCATGATTTCTTTCCATTTGTTGTCAACTACAGAGAAGAGACTGGCTTCTCCTGGAAGTTGTCTGTTATTAAATCATATGTATATGACTATGTATATGATACATACACATACACGCATAGTAAAAAAATCTAATCCCCCAAATTTAGATTTAGAAGAAAATGTATTAATACGTTAAGCCATATGCTTAGACAAAGAAGCAAAATTTTATGCAAATTTTCCATAGTCAAAAGTAACTTAGAAAGGAAAAAACAACAACCCAGCAATAGTAACATGCATGCAATATCACATCTGAAATAAAAAGAATACAAAATTATTTGTAAAAGTAATCAAACAATATCTAGCATGGGTAATTACATTAGAACTGAATTTTCAAACTTTTCAGTACATAGAACCTGTCATTTAAAAATATCCTGGAATTCCTGATCTAGAAATAAAGCTAAGTGATAAACACGCATCTGTGCTTTGTGCATAACATATATGCAAAAACATGTGCACATGCATACTCCTCCTGCAAGAAGTAGCAGCAGCACAATGCTCAGGCATAGATCCTGAGCACCAGGACCGAATGGGGTATTCCTTTGGAAAAGCTGCTCTGGAAAAGGGGGAATAGTCATATTTGGCAAAAGTCCTTTGGTCCTTTCTGATTTGCCTTGGATGGTGCTCAAAAGTGGATTTTGCAAGAATTTACTGCTGTATGCTCAAAGGCATTGAAGAGAGACTCCTCACCTGGATTCTATGCATGGTCTGATCCAGTACAGGTAGTTCAGCAAAAGCAGAAGTGAGCATGACCCCACTTCCATAAAAATATTCAGGGCAACCATTTGAGATTCCTGTATTATTTTTATATTTAAATTATTTTAATGTTTAAAGTAACTCCCTAATTTCTCCAGAAAACATTGATTATTGGCCAGGTTAGAGATATAAGAAATATCTGCTACTAGAGGTAGTTTATGTATAACAACACCGTTAATTTATGTATTGTTTAAATGCCTTTTAAAAATTCTGTAATCATTATTACAGAAATATATACTGATCCATATTAACTGTGTGCAAACTATTTTGAACTCAAAGCAGCTATTTCAAGCTCAAAATGGGATATTCCAACTTCACTTGAAGATAACTGAATTTTATGCTATTCTAATAAGGTCAAAATAGCCTATTTTGAACACAACTGCTTTAAATTCAAAATTATTTGCACATTGTTAGTATAGTAAACATCTTTTCATCTGTCAAGTACACAGTGTAATATGTTCAACTTATTTTCATGAAATTATTTTACATGACTACTAATGACACATATCAGAAAACAGCATTTAACAAAAATGCAGATTAGTTTATGTCTCCTCAGGGGTGTTTTGTTATATTGTTTTATAAATTATATTATTATTCCTTTTATTTTAATCTTTATAGATCATCAAGAATACTTTGGGGGAATGAACAACTAAATAAATTATATTAAATGAGGAAACACTAGTGATGTAATTTATTGCATTACAAATCATTGCATTACAAAGCACAACAATATGCAGTAGTGGCTTTTAAGTTTTTTCATCTCACAGCACACTGACAAAATGCTAACTTGAGCAGTTACGCATCTTATATGGACTTCCGGAATTCCCATGATGTCCTATGGGAAAATCAGATGATGTTATAGGTTATTGGACTAAGAAGAAGAAATGGAGGCAGTCCATCCCTGGTGATGTCATTGAAGAAGAGTTCTGGCTATGTGGCTGTGCAGCATTTCCTGTCATTTATTTGTGACTCACTGATGCAAACATATGTGGAATTTTCACAGCACAGAAATTAAAACCGCTGATCTACAGCTAATGTTTAATATTTTAATATTTATTCAAATTGTATTTTATTTGGGTTATAATATTAAAATTTAATTACCAAAGTACTTAAGCATACCTTTTTATTTCTGGAGCCTGAAAGATTGGCTCCAGATAAATCCAGTGTCTCTGACAAGTTAACCATTCCTCCAGACAACAGGAAATGAGGTTTAACTTATGATCCCAAGCATGAACAAGATTCTACCATTAAAAAAAGCAAAATAATTATTATCTGAGGCAGGCAAACAATCTGCTCTTTAACTATAAATGGGGAGGCGGGACACATTTTTTAATATTTAAAATTTTATAATTTAAATTTTATAATTTAAAATATTCACTAGCCACTATCATAAGCAA
>JANHFK010003802.1:442230-454142 GCA_036250565.1 Sibynophis collaris | reverse complement strand
GGAGGAAATGGGGATTTTGCAGTAACCTTTCCCTGGAGTGGGGAGGGAATGGAGATTTTACAGTATCCTTCTCCTGCCACGCCCACCTAGCCATGCCACGTCCACCAAGCCACACCCACAGAACCAGTAGTAAATTTTTTTTAATCCCACCACTGTTCTGGGGGACACAGTTTGAATGCCATGGATCTAGTGATCACCATGCTTTCAAATATCTTTTTCCTCCAGTGCACAAAATTGTTGAAATTTCTGAATCAACTCAGAAAAAGCAGTAGCAACTAAATCAATTTGGAGAGTCAGCTGAATCACATTCAAACTGAATCTTCATATTGAATAGCAACCTTACAGCCCTGTGATCTATTTTGAACTGGAAGACTTTCTGGAAACATTCCCTGTGCGATATTGCATATCGTAATTTACACAGGCTAATTTTAGTTTAAATATTTTAATGCACATGTCCATATGTTAATTATCTTAGTTTACATAAGATTTGCATTATTAGCAATGTGGAGGGACAATTTTCTGCAAATAACAGAGCACGGGAGAAAAAAAAAAGACTTCTACTTGCTTATCGATGGTTATGCCAGATAGAAGATTCATGCTATGAGTTTCTTTATCTTTCTTTTTTTTTGGGGTGTAGTCTCGTAACCACTGCTGGCATCTCCCAATTTTGCTTGTGATATAATGGGAAAAAAATTGTTTTTGATTCCACAAGAGTTTCTTTTTCAAAAGGTAGCCCTTTATTGTGTGTTCTAAAAGGAAACAGCGAGAATTTGATTATTTCCACTAGGAGCCTTATACCTCATGCAGCTCAAATGACCCAGCAAATGCATTGTATACATTAGAGAGAATGAACAATGGATGCTTTGAGTAACTTACTTAGCAACTGCTGCTGTTTTGATGATAACGTTAATGCTTTTAAAGCCTTCTAGTTGTCTGCTTTCCTGCACATAAGCTGTACTTAGGTAACTGTTGGGTTGGGCATCAGCCACAAGCAACAACACTCATAACCATCCTTCAGTAGAGTTGAATTTATAGTTGTTGATTATCATAACTGAATAGGGCCAAGGAATCTGGTGGCTTAGTAGCTTAATGTGCTTGTCTTCTATGTTTTGGATTCAAAACTTAACGTCAGATTAGTAGTATCAGTCAATGGATGTCTTCTCCACACCGATGATGGGACACTCTTCTTCATAACTAGCATCAAGGAAATGAAGACATATAAGCCTAGAGCAATTTATAGCCCAATTTGTTAGATCGCTAAGGGTCATTTTACAAATTACGTAGTAACCAATTTTGCCTTCCTGAGGTATATCTTTGCTCAGAAACTAAAACTGGTTAGTACTCCCTTAAATGGAAATACCTTTTATGTATACATGCTCGTTGCTATCATACTTGCCTTCTTTATTTTTTGAAATTTAACAGTCACTAACTTTCAGAATGCTTAAATTAAAGATGTCCTATTTTCTTTCCATACAATTATCACTTTTCTATGTTCCTTTTTTATTTCCCTTTCCCTTAAAAGGAAAAGGAACTCTGTTCACATTCTTTCCAAATCGGGAATATTTGAAATGGAAGGCAAGTGGAAAAGTTGAACTTTTTCCAAACTCCTCCAAACAATCTCCTGAAAACATTATTTTTCCATTAATTTAAGTAGCAACTTTTCCGACTAATATATTTTATTAAAGGGTTTTTAATATTAGTTGTTAGTTGGAAAAGCTGATCCCAAACTCCAAATTGTGAGATTGGGATTCATTTTCCCACATATCTCTATGCTCGTTTGTACTAAGACTTTTGAAGGGCGTGGCCTTTCAAAGGTTGACTTTCAGAATTGTCCGGTATAATTAGAATCTTTATTTTAGCATCCACATTTTTATTTGCTAATGCCAAATTGAGTAAACTGCTTAAGGATAGAGAAATTTCCTTATTTTCCAGCAGAAGGGGATGCCTATTGCATCTCTGATCTTACACCCACTATTTTTTTGTTGATGGATACGTTGATCCTAAGAAATCTTCAGACACTCTCTGAGAAATACTTGTACATAGCATGCAGGAATATTTGATTTCTGACATACCAAATACTGAATTATTAAATTAAAGCTGTTCAGTATGAGACTGTGAATTCTAGTTCTGATTTCGGCACAAAGCTATTGGGTAACTTGGGCCTGCCATTTTCTCTCAGCCCTAGAAAGGAGGCAGTGGAAAACCACTTCTGAAAAAAACTTGCCAAGAAAACTACATGGGCTTGTCCAGGAAGTCTCCAAGAATTAGACATGGTTGAATAGAAGGAAAAAAAATTCAGAGGGAAATAAACAGGTAAATGCATACGATATAGACGGGGTAAATGACATTAATTGAATATCATTCTTCGCACTTTCCTACTGGATAAATAGAAGAATTGATTGGTGCAGAACTGAAGTTCACAACATAGAAAAAGACAGGTCAGCTTCAAATTGTTTTTGAAGAATTGGATGGAAATAGTGGTGCAGAAAAGCCCACAATTTCAGTATTTGGGAGATAGATCCTGTGATTTGACTTAAGCATCATGAAGATGAACAATTCTCTGTCCAGGAACTCTTAAAGCTTATGAGGTCCAGACATTCTGGGCTGATCACCTTCTGTTAATCGGAGGAAACTGCTGTCTTCTTGCTGTTTATGTTTTACTCTCCTAGTTTTTATTAGCAGTCCTATGATAATCAGGTCACCAAGGCCTGAAATTAGTCTTCTCTATTTCAGTCCAGTTGATCCAGGCATGCTAGCGCTCACATGTTAATGTGGTCACCATGTTTATTTTTTAAAAGATTTTAATATCCTGCTAAATTAAAAGTTTTATTGATTAGCTTGGAACAAAATTCCTGCAAAGAACTCCAAAGTTGGAAACTTGCAAAGAATTCCAAGGAAGATGTCAACACCACTACATCTCCTACTTCCTAGTAGATCATAAGATCACTATAACCCATAATGGAGCCAAATGAAACCTTGCTTCTATAAGGATAAAGCAGAAAATACTGTCTAATAAAAATGCATTTCTTTGGTAACTTCAACATTTTATCTAATGCCTCCTTTTCTTTTTCATCTTTTAATTGTTCGTTTTAAGATTTGTGGAGAACTGTATGTATATAAGCATACTTTTACATAGTCTAAGACTGTATTAAAGTCTACAACTTGCAAAGCCATTGTTTCCTAAAGTGGGACAAAAACACAATTATTTAACAATCAGTTGAAAACAACTTTGATATAGTTTGTGGTGGATGGTATGAATGAAAAATTGTGCCTTCACAACTCTTTCTTATTATGGTTGCTATCTAGTTACATCAATGCATCATTGCGAACCTTCTTTTCCGTAGGAAAAATGAGGTCAAGGCCTAGTCATTTTCTTGACTGAAACAATATACTACACATCCAGAAAGCTAGTAAGATTAAATTCTTTAATCTCTGAATGGATAGCTGTGAAATAAAGTCTTAACAAAGCCTTAGAAGTAAATTCTGTTCTCTTGATCAAAAACATAGTTTACTTGTGATACAGTTAATTTAATTAGGCAATAAGCCTTTCTCTTAGACGCTCTTTGATGTGACAAATCTGAGACATACAAGTATTAACATAATGGAGATTTGATTGATTGATTGATTGATTCATTCATTAAACACTGTTCTCCAGAAATATTTCTGAGCTGTTGCTACAAAGTCTGAAATAAAAAGGAAGAAATAAAAAGAAATAAAAAGGAAAGGAAATAATTTGCTTTGTGAAACCGTGGAGAGAATAATTTTCATTATTTCTTCTGTAACACATGTATTGATTTATTATTTGTTCAGATAAAGATCAGGAAAATACTATTCAGTGTAGTCATGTGGTTTTCTTGGGAAACCAGAAGGCTGCCAGGCTTTAAAAATAATCCTTTTCCTTGATTATTCACAGATTCAAATACCTTTATATTAAAAATCTGTGAAGATCTTTAATACCTTTATATTAAAGATCTGTGAAGAATATTTCTGTTCTGTAGACAACTTCATTATGTATAGAGTGTGTCTGTAAGGTCTTAATTAAAGCAAAATTAATCAGAGAGCTGATAAGTTGCAATGTTAAAGTCTTCTCATGTTATACTTGCTTTATAATACTTGGCCAAATACTCATTGCTCCCTGACTTTATAAGGGTTTTGGAGTGTGTGTGTGTCAATCATATACGTCTTCCTGGATGTGACTACTATTTTTGCACTGATCCCTTTCCTTTAGAGCAGAAGTCTGAAAATAATTTTCAAGAGGTCTGTGAACTGGAATGAAAAACAAATTACAATTTTAAGTTCACTAACGTCTAACGGAGATGTAATATTACGGCCTATAGACTAAAAAAATATTTGCTAACTTCAACAAATTATTTGAAATGATGATAAAAGAGTATTGTGTGTATGTGTGTAGTATTTATTTGAGCCTGACTACAAACTATTACCATGCCCTTCATTTTCACATTACCTAGAAAATAAAATATTTAGAGAAAGTTCGGGTAATTGCTTTTTAATGTGCATGTGGACATATGAAAAATGCACATTCATACACCATTTACTCTTAAGGAGAAATGAATAAGCATGCAGTGTTTCTATCCAGAATAAGGTTTGAACAAATGAAGGCATTTTAATAAAAAATAAATTAGTCAAGCTAAGAAATGGTTTGTAAATTTCAATAATTAACTCAGATCTAAATTGATGGATGGGCCAGTTTAGTGATTGAAATGCTCATATACATTTAGGGGATATGTCTGGCATCTTTTTTTTTTTTCTTTTAACAATCCTGTAATCCATTGCATCGGTGTGGAGTCAGGGTGATTGAATGGAGCTGAGTGTTGACTGGCCAGGTGCTCTTCCTGATGCTTATACAGAGCTCAGAGCAGATATTTTCTACTTGTGCCCTGACAGAGAAATACCACTACTGCTACTGATTGAATTCACAACCTCCTGATTGTGAGGCGAGAGCTCTATGCCACTCCTATATCTGGCATCCTTAATTCTGTAAAATTAATAAAGTCTTTACTTAGTTAATTAAGAGGACATGAAAGTGTACTGTAATTTATTTCTAAAAGAACAAAACCACATTCTTTTCATACTAGGGCAGTGTGACTTTTTCCCTGTTTATTTTGGACCAAACGGTATGGAGAAAGAAATGTGAATTTCTTAAATTTCCTCCGTAATAGCTTTTCCATCAAAGAAAGTACCAAGGGATTCTGGAAACTGGAATCTGAGCACATGAGAAAATCTGTACCGTTCCATTACATTTTATTATTTTTTAAAAACTGACTGTAGGTTCAGAAATTCCTAAGTGGAGGGTCTTACACAGCCATATCCAGACTGATTAGATGTTTTGTGAAAGACAATTAATTTTCTCAGATGAACTGCAGTTTGTATCAACTAGGCCTTGCTTAACTTACATCTTTTTAGGTTAGTATTTCATTTGATTTCGAGTTTAGCTAGCTTTGTTTAAATGTACATATAGGAAAATTCTCACATTTATGTAATTTATTATTGAACATGTAAAGTATTTTATCTCTGTAAATATATATTATTTTAATTCCTGAGAGTGTATTAGGTTGAAATTCTTCAGCATATAGATAGGAGGAGGTAAGTTATTAATTAAGTGCCTTGGGAAAGCAGTTCCTCAAGATGTAATTGAAGTGTTTGTAATTAGTTTAAGCAATAACTCTACTTTGGCCTTGACATGGGAAGGTGAAAGAAAGCATTGCTTTTAATTGCTGAAGTTTGGCCAGTATTGAATAGTAGCTGGAGGAGCATAGTTTAGAGGAAAAGAGGTCATATGTGTTGGGTTGTGCGTGGATCTGTAGATTTGTCAATGGAAGCATAGGAATTTATTTATTTAGGATAGACAACTTGTGGATATACAAAAAAAAGACCTTTAAATGTAGTCTTAACCAATTAACACTTCTGGAAATAGGGAAAAATCTGTATTATTGGAAATGTATGGTAAATCTCTGAATGAGTCTCACCAGAACAATTATGGGGACCACACCACATACAGAAAGTCTCTTAGAGCCATGTGGTAGGAGAAAAAAAACTATCACTTTCATGCAACAAGTAAGATTACAAAGAACTAGGAGGAAGACAGAGAATTTGTTTATAGGTCCCAAAATTGTATAGATGTAGTTTATAAAACTTACATCAAGAACAATGAAGTCAGGTCATCATGGAAAGGAAAATGAATGGTAGGTGTCCTTAAAAGTGGAATTCTCAAATGGCACATGCATGGCACTTAAAGATGATGTTAAATAAGTTCAAGAACTGGATTTGGGGGATGGAGGAAGCTGCAAGAAGACTAAATAACAATTTAGAAGTCTTCACTTTCAAATTTGTTTTTGCCTTGATTTCTCTTAGGAATCTTTTGACATCAATCTACATTCCAATAACTGTCATTAATAGACCCTGTTCTTAAGTTTTTATGCTTAAGAAATCAGGCCCGTGATTATTTATACATAACTGGTGGCTTAGGATATTGCATATTATATAAAAGTCTTGTGTTTAGACTTTTGTTAGTATTCGAGCCAAAGGCATTCACGTAGCATAAATGCTTAAGTTCAAAGACGTATTTCCAGTTTTTTGTTTAGCATTTTTAAAAATAGAAAAACTAGCATAGCAAGAAAATGTGTATCGGAAAGGATGTGAACATTTAATTTATTATTTTACTTTTAGGATCTTGACCTTTATGAGAGAGAAAAGATTTTAATGTCATTCTTCCTCCAAAGAATTAAAACCCATTCTGTTGTACTGCACAATCCTTTTCTAATATTTTCTCCTTTGACAGGCTATCAAACAACAACACATTAAGATGATGCATATGAGAATTCTGCATGATGTGGAATATTATAGTAAAAAATATAGTGGCTTTCTAATGCAGCCTTTTTGTAATTGCTACAGTGTGGTGGAAGCTTAAATGGGATGGCAAGTTAAACCATGTTCTCCAGAGGTGTCAAGGGGCTGTGCTCTGAATACGAAGAATTAATCAGAGTGGGCAAAGACGCAGATTTTCTGATTGCACAAAAATGCCAGTCAATTTTTTTTTGTAGGTGCCAAGGAATTTAAAAATGCCTTTCTCCATTTTTCAACTTAATCTAGTCCTAAGCTCTTACATTAGCTCAGGTTTTGGTGTTAAGACGTCAGCTCATCCTGTTGATTTCCTTCTCTGTAGGAGTATTATTTCTCTTTCCCTATCCAATTATATTCATTTACATATTTATTGATTTACTGCTTGCACCATCCCCAGGGTTCAGGGCAGATAAGTAGCATTTATGCATGACAGATAAAATCCAGTCTCCTGCACTACCCAAAGGCAAACAGTTCATTCTGAATGCTGTCAGACAGCAATATAATGAAGATAGCATGACTGACTGACAGGATCTCTCCCAGGCCAGGATATTTAGAAGCAGCAGAAGAAACAGCTTCTGTCCTATCCTGTCCCTATATTATATGGAGGAACTATTGAAGTTTATTCCAATCCACTTAATTGGCTCTGATTGGTAAAGTTCTGGTATTAAAAAAAATGAAAGAAAAATGTCAGTACATTGTATCTGAGAGGGTTATGTTTTGTTCATATGTATATGATTGAGGAGACAATGTTATGCAACTAATTGTCCATGAGAAAGAATATTTTCAAAATGTAGCGAGCCAGTATAGTGCATATTTTGAATATTTGAATTTTGATTGTATGCCAGTATACTGCATATCTTTCCTAGTTGGTGGGAGGCAGATGATTATTATTATTATGGTTCCTTGCACAGTCAGCCAGGTGTTCAGACTGGGTTTGGCATTTTTGTTTACCTATCAAGTCCTTTCTAAGAATCTGAGGGAGGCAGACTTGGATGTTTGATAGTGTTACAGATATTATCGCAAGATTGAAGCTGTTTTGAGTAAAGCCATCTTTTGCAATTGACTGGTGGTGAATTTGTCAATGCCGACGGTGTTCAAGTGGTGCTCTAGTTGTTTTGGGATTGTACCCAAGGCCTCTATTACTATTGATATTATTATTATTAAATTTTATTCACTTATCTCGCCATGAGGCTGCTCTAAGTATCTTACAATAAAAAGGAAGAAAAACGAAAGGCGCGTGAACAGAAGTAAAATAATAGAACAATAAAATAAACAAAGAAACACAACGAGAATAATTTCATCAATATGATAACCAAAAAGATGGGTGGGCAGAGAGCAAGGAGAGGAGGTGGAGTCTGCCACCAATCTAGTAGCTACCTCCAATGGTATTTTGTCTTGGAAGATAATTCTAGATTAGAAAACATAGAATAATATGGTCATGTATTGAAATGTGTAAACTTTAGATGGCTATGCATTTCACACAAAGTGACTCTTTATCCAAGTATGCTTGCATAAAAGTAGGCTTTCGTTTGATATATTGATCAAAGTGTATCAAAACGTATTACTATTATTCTTACTATTAGCAGGAAATTCTGCCTATAGCAAGAGAATAACTAAGAAGTAACCTAGTTTACACTTTCACTAGATTATGTGAATGTGTTAATTGATGGCAATTATAGTGGGTAGTAGAAGTCAGTATCTGGGGATGACCGTGGAAATGTCAGCTTGGAGTGTAAGTGGATTTAAATAGTAACGTGCATAAAATAACAAAAGAAAAGAAAGAAAAATTAATGTATTTTCATTCTGTAAAATTTAGATAAATGGGAAGAATGTTAGAAATTTGAAAGGAAGTAATCTAATTTTGTCATGTGGAATTGAGAGCAAGAAATAGATTCCATAAAGAGATTAGAATTATAGTTATTGACAAAGGCTATAGTAACATAATTTTACAAATGTTACTGCATTTTTCTTTCCCAACCTCTTAAATCCCAGAAAATCAGAAAAGAAACAGACTCTTTCTAACTCTTTCCTTTCATCCTGGGCTCAAAACATACTTATATACTGTTTTTGTTAACAGTTTCTGATACTTTTCCAAGGTCATCTCCATGGTTTCCTCCATGAAAATTTGCAGGAAAATAAAGACACAGATATAGTTTTGGAATGAAATAAAAATGTACATCAGAAATAATAAACTGATGTCATTTAAATTGTCTATGCAAGTATATATGAAAGTAAGAATTCACAGGGTTGGTGAGTTTATAATTTTATTAATATATTCCTAGAGCAAAGGAATTAATATAAATCCAAAAGCCCAATTGATTTGATTGCTTATAATAAAAGATTGAGAGAATTAATATAGGTTATAACAACGACATGTTGGGAATGTGGGAAAATCCCATTTTGGGATGGTATCAGTAATGGATTTTGGGAAAAATGGAGATGGAAATAAAATGAAAGAGTGATATTAAAGAGAATGGAAGCAGAATTATCCAAGAAGAGAATGTACAAGTCCTATATGAACATAACAAGGCAGATTGATCTTCCAAGTAAAATTATTGAAAAGTGGATGTAAATAAAAGGATGTGGAATCTGCTTGAATAGAACAAAAATAAATATGTTGTAAAATGCCACTGGACAGTATGGAGTTAAGCTGAAAGAAAATCTAAATGCATTGAAAGGCTCTAGATAAGAAAAAAACAAAACCAAAAGACCCCCAAACGATTGTTACAAACATGATGAGAGAAATATATTGTATAATGGATGTAGAGAGAGAAAAATAATTGGAAAGAATATAATCAGACAGATTGACAGTTATGAATGCAGAGAAAATGCAGAGAAATTTGGTTGAAAACAAAAAATAATCTTAGAAGTAATAAAGAGGGCTAGATCAGAGGCCTCCAACAGAGTAAATGCAATTAAAAATAAGAGTAATTTGGGATAAAACTGAAATGAGAGAATGCTGGAAAGTATACTGTATTTCAGAGATCTCAAAATGATGGTGAAAATTTAATGGAGGAATTTAAAATAATATCATGAATATATAGTACAAGTCAAAAATGATATAAAGAAAGTAATAAATGCGGAAAATACTGAAAAATCATAAGGCTACAAATATAGATAGTATAATAGGAGAAGTGATAAAATATGTACATGATTTATTCAATGGCTGTGAAATTCAAGTGAGCCTTTATTCTAGGTAGGAAGTGTCCAGAATTGATTATTTTTCTTTAATCTATCAACTAAGTGTACAAGGTGGTAAAAATCAGAGTGTTATTTTTAGGAACAATAATATTTACCTGTATGGCTTCATGATATGAAGAATATCACGTCATGGGGCTTTCATTCTGGCATGCTATGTTTTCGTGGATAACTTTGGTGTCCCATTGTTGTTTTAGATAAAGAAACATTTAATTAAATGTTACAGAAGAGATTGTGGTCAATCTGATCTAATTTATCTATCGCATTACATCCCATGTAAAATGATTGGATATCAGTGACAGAAAACACTGAACAATATATATGTGCAATCCTAAATTAACAAGTGATAAATATATATTTCTAACTGGCTCTTATTAATTCTTTTATTTTCTAATTCTTTCTTGGAATGCAAACTCATTTGCATTACAAGAAAAAAATTGCTTAAATAGTAAAAGTGTTGACTTACAAACTATAAACATGTTATCATTTTAATTGTTTATGAAAAAGGAACCATTGAAATAATGCATTTCCTTCTCCATAGAAAATATGTGAATATATTTATGATTTGCCACTTCCTGCTCTTGTGTTTCATATCACATTATTTCAGTCTTATAAGAAGTGACATATAATTTTACTGTATAAACCCTTGTGACACAGTGCATAATGTCTGGTCAAGTATTGAAATGAGGAAAAGAGTTTTTAAAGCCATGGTTTATGCCATATTATATTGTCATATGAGAATTCACCTTCTTTCCTATATAGCAAAACAGGACTGGTACATTTTGTTATCCACTTAGCATTACTGCTTTTTCTTTTGACATATTTAGAGTCCATTTCTGGTGCTCACAGGATAGCAATATAAAATATAACAATATCAGTACTTACTGCAGAGGAATCCTGAAAAAATATTGAATAATAGGTGAGCTCTAGAGGAATGTTTCTTAAACATTTTGCTCACCCATTTCTACTTTTAAAAAGTATGGAACCCCAAGTAACTTGTATTTGTATAGTTTATATTTATTAACATATACTGTATTAAAAATTAAAATTTATACATCTGCAGAGGAGGGATAAGATAGTTAAAAACACAACTTGTCAGCTGGAAAGTTGAAAGCCTGGGTTCAGGATCCAATTACAATGTGACGGGTGAGTTCCTGCTACTGGCCCCAGCTCCTGCCTACCTAGCAGTTTGAAAGTATGCAAATGTGAAAAGATAAATAGGTACCACTTGGGTGGGAAGATAATAGTGATCTGTGCGCCTTGGTGTACAGTCATGCTGGCCAAATGATCATGGAATTCTCATTGGACAACGCTGACTCCCTTGGCTAAGAAACGGAGATGAACACTGCCCCCTAGAGTCAGAGACGACTGGAAAGGAGAAACCTTTTTTTTTTTTTTACATTTGTAGAACATTTATTGAGTCATGTTAAAACAACAATATCACATCAGATCATAGAGATTAACACAAATATTTCTCATGAAAAACCCTGTATTTTTAATGATAAGAATTACATTTTAAAACATTGTTTGCAAATGTCTTTAATATCTGTCAATTTTGATTTTGACCCTGTGAGTAGGTCTTGGGGGACTTGTAGGGCTCCTCAGCCAGCTTCGCTAACAAGGAGAACAATAGATTATTAGACTGTGTGATCAGGCTAACATTCCATCCTAACCCAAAAGAAAACTATTATTTAAGATTCTCTCTCCCTCCCTCTTTGTCTCTCTCTCTCTCTCCCTCTCTCTCTCTCTCTCTCTCTCTCTCTCACACACACACACACACACACACCATTTGAAGAGAGGGGAAATATAGTGGTGAAATCCAATTTTTTTTACTACTGGGTCTGTGGTCATGG
>JANHFK010003802.1:373839-383856 GCA_036250565.1 Sibynophis collaris | reverse complement strand
CTGCGCCTCCGCTGTTCTACTTACCGGGGCTGCCTTAGAAGGTAAGCAGCTGAGCTTCAAATTGCTGTACTTTGAACGCTGCACACAAGGGCGTTAGGTGTGTGCGTTTATGCAAAGCATGCGCTCACCAAATTGATTGTTAAAACGGTTGCAGCCTACCACTGGTCACAAGTCACTTTTTCCGGTGCCGTTGTAACTTTGAACAGTCATTAAATGAACTGTTATAAGTTGAGGACTACCTATAGAGCGGAGTTTCACGGAGCTGACCTATACTGTCCTTAGTATTTGGTAAAACAACAGGAATACCAGTCCTGATAACTGATTTGAAGTTGCTTAGAGCATCTGGGCATCTGTTCATGAGCTTCACTTGATTCTGTAGCCACTGCGATTGCTGCCAAATTTCACAGTGCTGGAATTGGGTAGTTTAGATTTTATGAGCAATAGAAATTTCTAAAAATAATGGCAGAAGATTAAAACTCATGTAGACACACGTATGCCCTTTTAATACACTGCTAAATTACTGAGAAGCAGATGGATAATTTCAGAGCTTTTCTGAGTGCCCATTAAAGACAGGGAGATGTTTTGAAATGCTTAGGAGCAGGAAAGTTGAGGCCATGACATTAAGTATTTTCAACGGGGCCTGTCCTCCAGAGCCAATTCTTTATACAGCTAATAAATAGGGAAATGGTATGCTTAATATCTATAGAATGATTACAAGAGAGTCTTCATCCCGTATAAATCAACAGAAAAAAACCCCCAACAACAACCAATAGCATTGGCAGAGAATATGTCACATATTTGGGAGAGGATTGTGCAGAAGAACAAGGACAATCAGAAAAATCTATGTATGGACGACAAACACTTGGCTGCAGAGTGAGGAGGGACTCTTGATCAACTACACATCTTTATAGTAGTGTTTTGTTACAATAAACATGGATATAATTATGGAAGTTGTAATGCTTTCTTTCAGTTTGTCCTTTTTTTGCAGTTTTATTTATAAAAGAACAATATGATGAGAGAGACTGTGGTGTGAGAATTATAAACACAAAAGCCACAGCACAATTATTTGTCCTTGTTTCACAAGAATCAACAAATCTGTGAGCTTGAACTAGCTTCAAGTCATCTCAGCAATAGAAGATCATTTGTGAAGTGGTCTCTAAGCACTAATTTCCAGCTAATAATAATTTCCTAGCAACTAATTTCCAGCTATACATTTTCATAATATGGAGAACTAATATGATAAGCTAATTAATAACTGATTTGTATTCTTTTCCGGGCTTTTTCAGTGGCTTTCCAAAGAGTTGGTCCCTAGCTCTCCAGCTATTCTGTCTTTTCATTTTTAACAGTACTGTATTGTTAAAAGTTCTTTTCAACATATTGAAAGAAAAAAAATGTGTTACTGGCAGAAGATAATAATCCCTTCTGGATGTTTTGTTACATTCTATGATTGAGAAAGCTTAATTGTAGGATAAAAAGACAAAATTTTGTTTGTGTGCAATAACTCTGTGGGGATGGCTTCTGTATTGAAAGCAGTGAATTGTTGCTCATTGAAGATGGGTGTTGGATTTCTCTGTTCTTCACTGCCTGTTAATTTGGGGAAGAGATAGACAATCTGCTTTCTGCTAACCCAGAAGCAGCAGGGACGTGTTGTAGTTCTACCCCAATAGCCATGTAAGATTGATGGTTGAATGTGGTAATTATTGGCTATGTGTGGAGCTGTTTAATAAACTGAGATATTAATAAACCTTTTGCCTACATGATCAGTTTCAGTACTCTTCCCCTCCCAATCAGGTTAGGAATTAACTATAATTTCCCAATTCATCAATTAATCCCATCAATTTGAGTTTGCACTTTGGTTAGCCATTGAAATGAAAAAGCACTTCTTAATTTCAGTGTGGTTATTTTGACTTCAACCTCCCAGCTTCAATCTCCCAGCTACCATTTTTATTGTTAACCATAATCAACTTCAAAAGTGTGGTTTAGTATATCCATGCTTGTTCAGAAATGGATACCCGTGATTTTCCAGTTTGGATGAATTAGAAAATGATTGTCAGAAGCACCCTACTTTTATCACAACAAGGTTAATACTTGTTCAACTCTTCTGTGCATTGTATTAAAATACACTAACTAGTTAATAGTATTTAAGACCTTTGAAAAGGCTTTGCAAGTTGATCTTATTATAAAGGCCCTGCTTTGCAACTCTTAAAAAAATCAGTGTGATTCAGGAAATGCATTTGTACATCACACGTTTTTTCTATCTCAGTATTGTTGCTCCTTAAGATACTAAATGGTCCATGTGCTACGGAAGATTCCATATCTATTTCTAAAAGTTTTGGGAACTTAAAAGCAGCTGAAAGCCCTGCATTTTGCTGGCATGCCATGAAGACTATTATTGAAAATGCTCATTCATTTATCTTTTACCTTTGCAACTCTTTCTGGGGTATGGAAACAAAATAAAGCCAATAAATGCCCCACTTCTTTAAAATGAGATGAATTCAAGATGACATGTATGTGTCTTCTGCAAATCCATTGTTATCCTCCTAGTTTGCTATGGATGATCCAGAGTCACCCAGGGAACTTCATAGCTGACTGGAGATCGGAATTTTTAATCTGAGATCGGAATTTTTAATCTGACAATTTTTAATCTACAGTTGCTTGCTAAAACAATTGCCGCTCCAACATACAGAGTGGCATAAGCATGTGCATAAAAATGAATTTCATCCTTTTCCATGGAAATTCATTATTATTTTTTTTTTTGCAAACTAGTAAGTTGCAGGAGGGAGTGGGGGAACAAAATGGCCAAAGCAAAGGAATAAACTATGCCTTTGAACAGGTAAGAGATTTAAAAAAAAAACAACCCCTGCAAAACAGCCAAGAAAATGTTTGTTTCTTCTTAAAACAGATGCAAGTCATAAGAATATCTGAATACTCTTTTTACCAACCATTCAATGTCATTTTGCTTCTCTCTCTTTTTTTTCTTCTTCTTCTTTTCTTGTTCTAAGACCCTTCTTTGTTCTGTGGGTTTTCTTTTGTAACTCTGCCAGACTACAGCTTTGTTCCCCCTTCCTCCACTCCTTTCTGGTCAGGTACTGCTTTACTGCTTTCTATTTATTCTCTGTTTGCTTGTTTTACAAGTTCGGTATTTCAGTTTCTGTGTGCAGTTCAAGCCTAGGGAAGGGACGGATTCATTTGCCAACCTTGGAACGTAATTTGACTTAAAACACAAACTGCAGCTTACAAACATATTACCCTAGCCCCATGGAAGTGATTTACTCTCAGCTGCTTTGACCTAGCCGGAGAATGTTTAAAGCACGTGAAAAAGTGAGTGATTTGGGGCTGTCATGTGATATTGCCCTCTGACATTCTAGAAGGTCATCTAAATGTTCTGCCGGCTATGCAGGGAATGCCAAAAAAACTGGTTCTGGAATGTTACGTTTTCAGAATATTGGGGAAAGTGCCCATGTGGCCACTCAAAACGAATATAAACAAAATGACTACATTATGTATGGCTATTGATATTCTCAAATGGTTCTACTCTATTTTCGGCACCCTCAAATATTCGTCCCATCCCTAAAAGCCATTTTGCCAGAGCATTTTCGGATAGAGTACAAGAGGGAAGATAGCTTTCTGTATAGGGCAGTTTTGCATGCACATTGTCTGTGAGTTAATTTTATCCATCTTCTATGCATTTGTGTTTCCTTCAGTCACTTCTCATTGTCTCACTCACCAAAAGACATTTGTGCCTTAAAGGGATAGGAATTGGGGTGCTGGGGTTGCTGTTGTTTTTTGCAATAATTAGAAGTGTCAAATTTCCGGCATTATATTTAGTTAGATGAATCATTTACTCAGTTCTGAATCCCAGTGTTACGATGTGTAGGACTGAAAATGGAGGCTGTTTAAATTAGAACATGATGGGAGAGACCACACCTGCTTGTGAAGTTCCCTGTTTGCACGAATCCTCTTCTTTGTAACCAGAGGAAGCTAAGGCCAAATATGATGGAAAGAATTTTACAATACACTGGATTAATTGATGATAACGGCAACTTGCTTGCTTCCCACATGAACCTAAAGCCAAATCTGGACATGTGCAAAGTTAATAAGAAAGGACTGTAAGTCAGGGCGAAAGTTCCCAATCACGCAGATCAGGGAAAATAACTTTTAGAAATTATTGAGAATATTCGTAGTTTTGGCAGGGGGCTGTTCTCCAAGTTTGCTCTTTAACTCCCGGACGTTTTGTTAACCAGACTAGGTAACATCTTTTATGCAATAACTTTTTATACAACTCTTTGTTAAGCTTTCTGCCTCAAGATGTGAAAATGCTACTGACTCACAGTGCTAACCACTAGAATGCATTGACCAGATGTTCAGCTGTCTGCTTTTGGGATGGGGAACTTAACTTATTGACTCCGTTTCTTTTGTTTTTGTTTTTTAAACCTCCTTTAATATTCCTGTGGTGAGAAGATTGACTTCCGAAGACTGATAGAAACAATCCTGGGGTGGATGAAGAGGCCTTTGATGTGGTCTTCCATTCCTCCCCATGGAATGTTTATTTGAGTCCCAGCAGTGGCAAAACATGATGGGCAGTAGTTATATAGGTCCAGATGTTTCTATGCGTATAAATTCAGCCTCAGAGATATATGCTTTCACTATGTGGCCGAGCTCTCCTTAAAGAGAGAGGTATCTTCATTTTTGTGATCTACTCAGACCAATTAGCTGTTTATATGGGATTTAAATAAATCTGGAAAGATCATGGACAATTAAGGCTAAATGGAAGTTTTACATATAGAACCAATGGTATCTCAAAGGACAGATTCTGGGTACAATATTTGGTCTCCTTTTGTTGGCCTTCCAGAATGCATCTTTCTGGCTGCTATGGAAAAAAAGGATATTTGATAGATTAGATTGGATCAAATTAGATTAGATTAGATCAAGCCAAATCAAATCTTGTTCATTTTGGAGCATTAGTGACAATGTCTTGCCTGATTTAAGCAATCACCATATAATGTTTTTCTTGCTTTGCCCGTTTGAATTCTTGCCGCGTTTCTTTTTCTTCTTGCTTTTCTCCTGTCATTGTTAATATATTTCTCATAATGCGACAATTGCGACATAGCAAAAGAACTATTGGCATTTGACAACTTTTTTGCAAGTGTTAGTTTAATTAATGTGCCTAGCCAATAGTGAATGGTATGTATCATAATGCAAATTAATATAAAATGTTGGATCCTATCATTAGCCTCCATTCTATTTTCCTAAAATGTTTTTTGTAGAGTTTTTGAGCATATTTGTAATACCAACTACTATGAAGGATTATGCAATAGATTCCGTAGTGATTAAAAAAAAGCAGAATTTGTTTTCAGAGTGTGAGTTCATCTTAGGCATTTCAATTTTGGTCACTGATGCTTGCATAGATTTTTTTTTTCCTTCTAAGTGCCATATCTGTTACTGTCATGGAAAGGCTCCTTTTTTGTACCATATGAGTCCACATGACACAAAAGCATGTGCAGCAATTTGTGGTCGTAAATAGTGATTTTTTAAAATAACAGCTGCCATTTTTACAAACCCTCGGTTTTGAATTTAGAAAAAAAGTATTGCTGATTGTTAACTCTTTTTATGAAGGTAGGAGGTAGACTTTAATGTTGTTGAAGTATAGTCATTTCCACAGTTATACTTTTGCTACGATGAAAGGATTTGGGTTCAACGTTCAACATGTGCTTGATTTGTATCCCTAACTTTAGGAACATGGTAGCTCCCATCCAAAATTTGTATCCCTCTACCTTAAAATCAATCAACATACCTTTGATCCATATTCCATTGTTCAGTGATTTTTGTTTTGATGCATCTCTCTCTCTCTCTCTCTCTCTCTCTCTCTCTCTCTCTCTCTCTCTCTCTCTCTCCCCCTATGCATGCATAGACTATATCTCTATCTGCCATTCTGCAAATTATAGTATGCAAATCATTTTATCTCTGAAACTTGCAGGGCTTTAACAATTTCTATAGTGCATCCACTATAGCTTGTTTGTTTGTTTATCAAAATTTTTTGCTGCCCATCTCAAAGTTCAGCTGGCTCATATAGACTTCCATCTGACGTTCTTTTATCAGCTTCATCTGGCACAGTTTATTGCTGAGTTCTGCTCTCTAATGTATTTTCCATTTTTATTTTATTTTTTGCAATTTCACAATGGTATATATCGGTGGTATTCACTTACCTTCGCTTCTGGTTTGCAAATGGGAGCGCTTGTGCGCTCCTCTTCTTCACATGCATAGGACCTTCTGCACATGTGCAGAGCATCAAAAACGGGATGTGATGACGTCTGGGTAGGTGGGCGGAGCCTCCCGTAGCCACCGCTACCGGTTCGCCCAAACCGGATAGAACCGACTGAATACCACCACTGGTATATATGCACAATTTGATCGTCATTGATACTATGGCAGATGATGCTTTGTGCCTTTTGATCTTTCTCTAGCCATTCCTCTGTGGGAAGGTTTTTGGCCTGGTCTCTTGAATACACTTCGTGCACCTTCTTTTAATAGCAGTATCTTGTAGGTAGTCCTTTTCTTAATGATCATTCATTCAGTATAACTGTTTGACGTTACAGTGGCACTGAATGAAGGGACTTGACAACCAATTGAAGTTACAGCTGCTGCAGTGCCCCTGCAGTGAAAACGTGGCAGCCCACCCACCCTTACAATGAGGCTTTCTTTCCTAGATTGCACAAGTGGTTTCCTTGCAAGAACTGGTGATGATGTGGCCTGCAACTGTTTTGGAAAGGGCTAGAGTGGGCATGCGTTTGCAACAGAGGGAGCAAAATATGATGAAGGTCAGCTAGGGTTGACAAAGGACAAGGTGGCAAGGGCGAATGTGGTTTGGGGGGGAAGTAGCTTCCCAGGAACCTATGGCTTTGCGTCACACTGCTGGGTTGTGTTGTGGCTTTCTCAGGTGGCTGTGTGCCATGCTGCTGGGATGGACTGGGGTATCTGTGACTTCCCAGGGCAACTGCGGCTTTGTGTCCCACTGGTAGGCTGGGCTGGAGCTTCCTAGGGTAGCTGCAACTTTGTACCACACTGAGCCTTCTCAGGGCAGCGCTAGCTTTGCACTGCGCTTTCTATGTGCTGGGCTATGATTCTCAAAGTTTCCTAGTATGTCTGCAGCTTCATGTGTGCACTGCAGCTTGGGTTTGTTGCAGACCCAGATCCATAGTGTGTCAAGAAGGCTCAGACCCACAGTGTCAGGTTAGCCATTTGGTTTGGGGACTGCTAGCAAGGTAGGATATTGAGTGAGTATCAGTATCCTGCCTTGCTAGATTGCTAGCAAGCAGGATACCAAGTGACCCAAAGGGCAATGATGGGGAAGAATAGGCAGTTGGGGAGAATTGAAGGGGAGGTAGTCCCTTACTTTGAAAGAACTGAGCATCAGGGCTGGAGGAACCAAAGCTTGGTGTTGACCTCAGTAAATTCCGTAGTTTTTCTATGTATGTCTTAGTCACACTGAAATTCCAGAGCTTTACATTTATGTCCTGGAAAAAGTGTTTTTAGTCCAGAAATACTCTATTTAGCAATCATTGGAGAATATCTTGCCTTTAGAAATATGCCTCATTAATTATAGTAAAATAAACAAAATTCAAGGAGGTATCTTCGAACCAAAAAGCAAAAAGAAGAAGAAGGTGCTGTTCATATTGGTTTTTTCCTACAACTTTGGATGATTCATTGATATCAAGAAGCAGCTGATTTAGAGAAACAACTTAACTGAGAGAAGAAGAAGCAAAATCCCTTAGAAGTGCAAAGAATAGACCTATGGACTTTAGACACCTCAGCAAATGATCTTAGGAACATGCATTTTCCCCCTAAATAACTACAACCAGCAAGCAATAAGAAAAAAATTGATTGCATGGAATGAATTTCATTCATGCTGTTCCATAAGACCACACATTTCTTCATTTCTGCTTGCATTTGTACTTGACTGGCATACAAAAAGAGTTGCTAATGTTGCTCAGTTGATGTGCAGTTATGAAACTTCAAATAATGTTGCCTACCTGTATTTCCCCCAGTGCTGAGTCCCAAAGTCCTCGGGATAGCCATCGCTCGCTATGATTTCTGTGCAAGAGACATGCGTGAATTATCCCTGCTCAAAGGAGATGTGGTCAAAATTTACACCAAAATTAGCGCCAATGGCTGGTGGAGAGGTGAAGTCAATGGAAGGGTAAGCCTTTTCTATTTTCCTCCTGATTCTTAATGTGTATGTAATATATATGGTATGAAGTATATTGGAATTGAATATTGAGTAATTTCCCATGAAAATGTCTAAATTCTTTCTGAAATTTAGATTAACTATAAACTATAGTAGTCTAGTTGTTTGTGTCTACAATATCATTTTAGCCATTGTCTAAATCTAGCCAACGGGAGAAAGGAACAGAGTGGTCACAAACGTTGGCTTGCAGCTGTGCTTTCCTACTGCCAAAAAGCATGTTAACAAGTAAAATTATTCTGTTGATCGTAGATGGAACAGAATTTAGTTCTGTACCTATCCATCTCCATTGTGAAAAGGTTGCAGCAAGCATATCATCCGAGAACAACATCTGAATTTTTGTCAGGCCTATTGATGATTAAGTGTATATTTCTCCAAAGAAACACTACATGTTCTGCCACAACAATTAATTTATTGCAGTTTTTATCCTTTTCTAAATCATTTTCTATTTGAAAGGAGGGTCATGCCCGAAATGATCTCGAGTGGTACAAAGTTAACCATGTTTTCTTTTCTCATTTAGGTGGGCTGGTTTCCATCGACCTATGTAGAAGAGGACGAATGACTGACAGACCCAGTTGGTACTTTCGATCATAAATTTCAGGGACTATGAAAGCACCATTGAAGTGTCTGCAGAACATTATTCAACCTGCTAAGTATTTGAAACACAGCTCTTGTGTCTATTGAAATTTTCCAGACCCCAACGCTGGAATTCCTGAAGACATTTGTGCTGACAGCTTGAATATCTCACTCAGAGAGGTGCAAAGAAGCTGCTTCACAGCTTCCCACCACTGGGGACCAGTCCCAAACTCTTAAACCTCACCTTCCTGAAAAAAAGAAAAGAAAAGAAAATCATTTCAAAACAGACTTCTTTGAAGAACACTTCATTTCATTCCATCTACAGTGAATACTAAGTATGGCTAGCAGTTTATGAGCTCTACCTTTCTGTTAAGTGAAATCTCTGATGACAGTTATCACTTATAACTTCTTCCAGAGGGAATTTTTTGAGCATTCCGGTAATCATGTGGTCAGTATTATTTCTCCTGAAATATCTTACAGCACTAATTAACTTTGCCAATAACTGCACACTTCACCAGTTCTGCAATCTCTCAATACACTTTTTTGGGGGAGGAAGCATAAATTCAATATGATTTGCACGACATTTAGTGGAATGAGGATAGGGGAGAAAGAATACAAGAAAATTTAGTGTTTAAATCCAGGGATGTTTTAACTGGCTTATCGGAGTCTTTTATTACAATATTTTATGGAACCAAGTTTTTAAAAAAGCGGTTGTGACTTATACAATTATATTTGAAAAAAGGAATTAATAGAAAAAGCTGCCTAATATAGGGTATTCCATACAAAACTTTACGTTTTAATACACAAGCCCATGTGATACGCTAAAATCTGTATATTTAAGAGAATTTCTACAATTTTATAGAGAAAGCTTTGGGAACAGTTTGATTGTATCTCTTGACCATTATTAAAAATTCTACTAATGTTCAGGGTAGCTATGATTGTCGATCAACAGGATCAATGGTCTTGCAAAAGGCATTGTGGGCCCTTGAGATGATTGTATTACATAGAAAAAAAGTAATTCAGGTGAATAATAATATTATGGAACATTATAGTCCTATGCTCCATTCTGTAGTTGAGCTGAATGATTTCATAAAGAAATTTCTCCTTTTCTCCTTTTCATTGGGTTTCAAAGTTTGGTTAAGTTGAAAGCCATTGCCGCAAATCATACTTCATATGAGCTTTCCATTGTTTTAAGCTTT
>JANHFK010003802.1:320550-332615 GCA_036250565.1 Sibynophis collaris | reverse complement strand
AAGGCTGAGTCAACCTTGAGCCTGGTGAGATTCGAACCTGCAGTAATTGCAGGCAGCTGGTGTTAATAACAGGGTGCCTTAGACCACTGTACTACCAAGGCTCTTATATTATGTATTCAATTCATGCTTTATACTTATATATATTATCTAATACGTACTCGACAAAATAAATAAATAAATAAATAAATAAATAAATTAAACTTGGTTGTTGATCAAGCTCATCTCAAAAACTATAGATGTCTGATTCAAGGACACAAGGTGCCCACATTACCAATGTGTATAAAACTATTTTTAAGTAAGCAAAATCTATTTTATTTGCCTAATCTGATAGTGTATTTCAAGGACTCAGGCAGGAAAGTGTTTTTCTCACTTCAATAAACTGAGATTAACCTAATGAGAGTTGAAGAATGACTCATCCTGCAGCAGAATATGGTGTCATCTAAAATGGACAAGAGAAGGCCACAAATATGCCTATGTTTATTCCTAATCCGTATCTGGATATATCTAAAAAAAACCACTCTGCCTTTACTGCAATGATCTAATCTGGTTATTGTATTTCAGTATGGTATAAGCCATTATCTCACTCATGGCATTGAACTTAGCGCAGTAAAGTTGACAGATGACATCGTAGAAAACTGATATTTATAATTCACTTAAGGTCTATAGTCCTGCTTCACTGGCTCAGACATGCATTCTTCCTAGGCTAGAGTCAACTTATTGAACCAGCCTATGGGGCGTATTTTGTAGTCAAACTGGCATTAGGCCATCATATAATAACTTCCATTAAGTCTGTCTTCATTTGAAAATGTAATGCCGTTTGACCAACTCTCAAGTGGAAATTTCAGGCACAATCATAATAGATAATTCAGCTGCCAGATCTTCTTAGGACAACATCTTTGGTAGTTATGTTCCTGTTGACTTGGGTTTGCATTAGGCTAATAAAAATGCAATTTTCTACATCATAAAAACTGCTTCATTAATTTGATTCTTAGCCAAATAAATTAAGGTTGCTATTATTTACAAAGTGATCAACTGGAAAATAACTTCTATCAAACAAACCCATAACATTGTTTTAAGGATTATTTTACAAACGACGCAAAGAGCTGGATACTTTAATGAACCATTATTTTTACTATGTTTATCTCCTAGAAAGTTCTCTATCCCTCTACATTTCCTTTTCAACATGTACATAAAAGATTTTAACAGTGTATAATTAACATCTTCATGTTTATTTGTACTATGTACATCTACCACATACAGTATCAGTCTATAGTTTTTTGAGACCAGCAAAATGTATAAGAGAACTGAACTAGTAACTACAGGGATGAGTTTTTGCTGAATATATATCTATGCATTCATCAGATTTATGATACGCAACATTATGCCAAATGCAGAAAAAGAATAAGAAGTACAGTATAAAGACAAAAAAAAGGATAGGAAGAAGATGGAAGAATATTTAGTTTACATTATTTTATTCACCATATCCCTCCACATAATTCTATCCTTATAGCCCATTCTTCCTTCCACCATTTTCATAGAGATAATCTTCATTTAGTGACCACAATTTTATTATTAAGCAAAGTGGTCACTAAATGAAAACTGCAACTGTGTTTAAAGTCTTACTTCAATTTTCCCTTGCTTTATTTCTTTTTCATTACTGTTGTACCTGCGAAATGTCGCTAAATGTGGTAGTCGCTAAACAAAGACTGCCTGTACATCATAGTCTTTTGTTCTTTATGCTTCTTCCTTTTTGAGGATTTTCTCAATTCCTCCCAACCATGACTTTTGCACTTCTCTTGACCATTTATTCTTTCTTAATATATTGACGGCTAATGGAGCACTAGCTATGAAATCTAGGAGAAACTTTCTACTGGACCAGTAGTAGGTTCCTACCAGTTCTGTCTGGTTCTTAGAACCAGTAGTAAATGTGGTGGGAGGCTCCACCCACCCATCCGGACATCATTATGGATGCTCTGCACATGCGCAGAAACGCCGTGCATGAGCGAAGCAAGCTCAAGGTCGTGTGCACTCCCGTTGCGAGCCGGTAGCGAAGGTAAGTAGAACCCACCTCTGAACTGAACCTATATGTCTCACCTGCAAACAAGTGCCTACAACACTTTCCCACACTATCACAGACAGCTCCTTCATCTGTTCCAAGCTAGAAATCAAGGGTCTAATAAACCAAAGTAAGAGGAGAATAAGAGATGTGTCATAGAGAGCTCATGAGGAAACTTTGGGAAGACAACTTATTCCCTGAGAATGCTTGGAATACTGATTTAGAACCCAAATATCATTTGATATAACATTGAAGAAAAAAGTATGAGTGAACCTCAGCCTATCAAGAATGAGCTTTCTCAGATGTAAAAGTGTTCTGTTATATACATACAGATTACAATGAAGTTGGAAGAGCTTTAATGACTTCCCAACTTGGTGATTTTGAGGTCAAGTCATGCGATCTTAAATGAGCAAAGTTTACTTATCCAGAAGTAGGGATTGGCACAAGCTTCTTTTTTTTAAATAATTAAGCATTTACAGGTAGTCCTTGACAGTTCATTTAGTGAGCGTTCGAAGTTACAACAGCACCGAAAGAAGTGACTTATGACTATTTTTCACACTTATGACCATTGCAGCAGGAACCCCAGGGTCACATGATTTACATTTGGATGCTTGACAAGGGGTCATATTTATGAGGACTGCAGTGTCTTGGGATCATGTGATCACCTTTTGTGATCTTCTTATAAGCAAAGTCAATGGGAAAGCCAGAATCACTTAACAACGGGGTTACTAATTTGACAACTGTAGTGATTCACTTAACAAATGTGACAAGAAAAGTCATAAAATGGGGCAAAAGTCACTTAACAAATTTTTCACTTAGCAACAGAAATTTTGGGCTCAATTGTGGTCGTAAGTCAAAGACTACTTGTATTTAAAATTGCCTTTTGAGGGAATGTTTCAGGAGTACAACTATTCCTGATTTCAGAGTGCTCTTCCTCCTTTCATCAGAAGTTGGTCATGTTTTCCAGATTTTAATATGGGTTTTAGACAAGGAAGCTGTTACTTTGCTCTTATAATTAAATGGAACGTAAGAAACTCTTAATTCCTTCACATAATGTGTAGTGTAAATGAAATACCGTTTTCACTTAAAAAAGTTAATACAGAGTATGTACAATTGTGGTGTTTTTAAGTGCTACTAACTGGAATCTTTTAATAGTATTATGTTAATAGCTTCTAATTAATCTGAAATCTTCAACAAATTTCCTCCAGATGAAGCTTTCAAGCAGTTGAAGCCAGATGATTTTCACTGTCAATCTGTAACACCAAGTGAAAAACATTGTCTGGTTCTTCCTTTGCCTTGAAATGTCACTTTGGAAAAATAATTAATCGCCTGTGTGAAGTCTCGCTGTTTTAAGTGTAGCAAAGGAGATACATTTGTGATTAGTAATACTACCATCAAATTAAAATAGAGAGAAAAATCTGAATCTTTCCAAGGGAAAAAAAATTGCTGTTTAGTCAGAAGATGCCAGAAGGAGAAAACATTATTATAGCTAAGAATCAGTCTTTCTATCTCAGGGGCTAAAGAAGGGATGAAGGCAGAAAGCAGAAATGGGCAAGGTTGCTTGGGCGGGGGATTGGACTAGATGACCTACAAAGTCCCTTCCAACTCAGTTAATCAGTCTGTTAAAGGTAAACTTTGTGCAAACGGGAAAAAAAATCTTGAGTCAACTTAACTGAATTGAAATTTGGCAGTAGAATACATAGTACAACTTATCAAGGAAGCAGTCTAGACAGAAGCCAGTATGTTTTGTTTCATTTTTGTGATGCTGCAACATCCTGCTGGGCACACACACAGAGGACTCCTGAATTGCCAAGGGGTCTCTGAAATTGTTGCTTTGTGCTCTGACAGAAGGCCCTTTCTCTTGCAACAGCAGATCTATCTCGGTTTCCTAATTTTGGAAACACAGCGGCATCTACTTGTTCCTTAGCAGGAGACTTTTATACACACAGAAATTGGTTGACAAGCCTAGAGAAGTCATTGGGGGCCCACAGTCAAGTTCCCCGGTAGTAATGGAATAGTTCTGATCATGAGCTTAGAGTACCTACGCTGCTTCTAAATAATGCCACTGTGTGGACAAGCACACATGACACCATTCTAATGCTACTTGTTGAAGAACATCTTGGGAAAATCATCGAAAAATGTGGTTCTTCCTTTGACAGGAGACAGAACCAAGACATATTTAAAATATCTAAACTTTTCAAGTGAATTAACAATTTTGTTAATGAGGCAAGGGATGTAACAGTGGTGGGTTCCACTTACCTTTGCTCCCGGTTTGGAACCGGGAGCGTGTGCATGCACTTGCTTTGATCGCACCACTTCTGCGCATGCACAAAGCATCCATGATGACATCCAAGCAGGTGGGCGGAGCCTCCTGCCACCGCCACTACTGGTTCGCCCAAACCGGGGTGAACCGTTAGAAACCCACCACTGGTATGTAACCACATTTCCCTCTGTCCTGTAAACATATAGATTTATTGTCTACACTTATTGATCCTCTACTGTAATATAACGATGATGGCAAAGATACATTTTCTTGATATGTCTCTACCCTAAATAAAGCAAAAATCAGGTGAAGTTAACTTCTAAATGCTATGCCTGTCTAGGTACTACATGTCGTTTCCTAAATTACTGCTTTAGTTTTAAAATTGTTATATTATGATAGTAATGTCTTATAGGCTTCTGGGAGACCTTGCATCTGAAGTTGGGAAACACATTTTCCTTTTAATAATAATTCTATTAAGATAAAAAAAAAACAATAAAAGGTAATGCAAAGGTTATACAAAAGAAAAAAAACTGCACAAAAGCAAAAAGGTAAACTCCCATTTAAGAAAGTGATTTTCTCCACTCATCCTGCCAAGTTCAAAATCTTTTCACCTCCCCCTAATTAACAAATCTAAAACTCCTCATCCCATAACTTAACACTAATGGTAAATCAAGTAACATCTCCTTGTCCAATTATCAGCAAAAAGTCCAAACAGAACTCCAGAAAATTAACAGTAATCAACACATATAAACCTTAACATGCCTTGTTTCTGAGTTGTAAGCAAAACCCCATTTAGAAGATCTAAAAAGATCCCAGTAAATAAAACAAAACATAAAGATTTGTACAAGAAAACCAAAAACAATTTCTCCTTTAAAAAAGACAAGCACCAAAATACAACATTTTTCCATACCAACAATTCCAAAGAAAATCACTCCAAATAGTAACAAATGCCATTGAAATAAACGATCCATAGCTCACTTCTGGGATACACACCCTTTACAATAAGAGCTGAGTTTTTTTTTATTTCAACTCTCTCAGGTTCTCCCCACTCCCTGCTACCCCCTAAACAACTGCAGTAACTGATGCTGGATAATTGATTGGGATCGGGAGTTGCCCAGAGCTGGTTATAAAATGAGTGGCTAGATTAATGTTTTAAATAAATAAATAATGGTTCAGCTTTGGCCACCACTGGGATCAGGATCAAGGTCTGCTTTTCAGTCCTGAGGGAAGATTTCTTCTGGGAATCTTTATCGCACATTAAAGAGATATTATTGCTGTGCTGCTCTAGTAATTTCTGCAATGGCATAATAAATTTCCCTGAGAAATAGATAAAGCTGAACATGAAAAAGAGTTTATTATCCAGATAAATCCAGGACTAAGTAATATGATACTAGGAAATAGGACTATGCCTTGAAGATGCTGTATTTTTGACATGTTTACTTAATCTGTGAATTGGAAAGTCTCTGCTTAGTAACAAATCTGTGATATTTCCATGTTTTAAGAGTGGGAGTAATATATACACCTGCAGACACCAAATATCAACCCAACTAGTTCTTTTGGTGCTTGTGATGCTCTCTGCCACCGTTTATAATATGTATTATAATAAAGTAATTTATTTCAGTGTCCACTTCCAAATAATGAGACAAGTTGTCATGCTGTAACATGAAAACCCAAGATTTTCTTATCATCAAGATTTCCAAGAATATCTATGTCCCACATGATTTCTCAAATGCAATAAAAACACAGATAGTTACAATCCATTGCAGTCCACCTCTTAGTGTCCATTTGGCCAGAAAAAAGACAAATAATAAGATGGAGTATGAAGGATTTTTCTTCTCCATCACAGAGGCGTTTTATAAAAGTAATCACAACAGTCTCTCAAATATACCTGCTAATCCTAAAGCATCGGAAATTAGCCATTTATAGAAGGAAAAAACAAATGTACATTTGCCTGAAAGACAAATAAATCCATCATCTCAAAATCACAGTCCTTCCTTGTCTGTCTCTCTGTGAATATCTTGCAGAGATAGTCCAGAACTATAGAAGTATCTCAGTTACTTTGTCAGAGTGAATGCTGCTTAATTTTAATACTAGTGAATATAAGTGCAATATAATTGTGAATATAAGTGCAATTTTGTTCATGTTAAAAAGTTCAAACTCAGCAGTAAACAGCTTTATACTTCACAATATATATTACTAAATAAACTGGTAATCATTTGAGGGGTCCAGATTAAAATATACATTTCCATCTGTGTAAAACATATAAACATATCAAATCTCGGTATGCTAGAATAAGAGGCTTTCAGAGTAGAATAGTATGGGGGGTAGGCCTTGACTTATGATAATTTGTTTAGCAACTATTCATAGTTACGAAGGCATTCCTAGAAGTAACAGGTATTTGCACTTACAACTATTGTAGAGACCCTATCATGTGATCAAAATTTAGGTGCTTGGCAATCAACATTTATTTAGGATGGTTGTGGTATCCCAGGGTTATATGATCATCATTTGCAACCTACCCAGCTGGCTTCTGACGAGCAAGTCAATGGGAAAAACTGGATTTGCTTAACAACCACTGATTCACTTAACAATTATGATGATTTGCTTAACGATCACAACAAAATTGTTCATGAATAATTGTGCATAATCTCTTATTGTTATTTTAGAAAGTGTCAATGGAAGAGTCTGAGTTTTTATCTAAAATCACCTACTAAATTACGGTAGAGCTAAGTTTTCATTTGGTTACTTCCTGCTTGAAATCATATATTCCTAATCGTAAGTGATACCAACTCTTATCTTCTTATTGACTCCAACCATTATGCAACCTTTGTATTCAAGACAGATTAACTTTGCCTGCACCCTCTTTTGGAGGATGACTTGCACATCAGTCCTACATTTGCCAATGCAACTGCCTTCAGTCACTGTTGCAGATCTGAGATGCATCCAAAGAGATGAACCTGAAGTAAAGAGTTGAATATCTCCTGGAAGATGAGGAAGATTCATGTGATAACCATACAACAGAACTAATGAGTACCCATTAAGTAGGAAGAAAGAGCACAAGTAAAATAGAAATGAAAATATATTAGCATACAACATGCACAACATCAGAAACAGAGCACATCAAATTACAACTTTTTTCTGATAACTCACTATGATGAGCCAACCTTAACGTTATCATAACAAAATGTTTATTTGAAATTTGGCCAAGACAACTTCCATTGTGAACTTGTGGAACAGATGTATTCTAACTGGATACAATTGCATTTTACCTACCCGAAACTCCATTTTTGCTTCTATTTCTCAAATAGCCTGTTGGGGTGTGTGTGTGTGTGTATTTTCTGACTGGGTTGTAATGTAAAAACACTGGCATCAACACATGAGTGATCATCCAAAATTTGTGCAGTGCATTTTTATTACTTCCCACACAGTTAACCATAGTTATGACTTGGGAATAGCTTACATATTCCTTTCCATCCTTCCCATTCTTCTTTTCACTAAAATTTCTCTTTTTCCTTCCTAGCATTTCCCAGAATCGGCTTCAGGTCGATATAATTAACTAAGCCCTAGAGCAGTTTTACAAAAACCTGCTTCAGGTATTGCTTTCAAACTTCAGTCAAACTTTGCCCTGAATCTGATGAAGACTTGGTAACTATGGTTGGGAGGTTGAACAAGACAGCATCAACATGGGTTCCCCTTGCTTCAGTAGCACTTCTGGAACCAATAACTCTATATTACCTGGAGCAATTTAAACAGTCAAATTCATATGAGGGAAGAAAAGTAGATAGTAAACAGAACTACACCCTAAGGGCTTAAGTGAGAGAAATAGATTAATTCATGACCTCAAATTTCCAGTATCTAGGAAAAGGTAAATGCAAAAACAGAAATTGCACATGCATATTAGTGTATCGTGTTTATGTTTCTGGTATGCATTTGGAACCAGGGCACAAGAAGTATAGCTCATCATAGCTCCATTGACTAGAGCTGGCAAGACACCAATACGTGCTATTTTCAGTTCAACGGTGCTCCAAGCATTAGCAGAAAGAAAGAAAAGGGGCACTTACACAGCATATGGAAACAAATGGATTGCATAGCCAATTTATTGCCTTTGTTGGAATGCTCTCGTTAGACTTCAGGTTCAGGCAGGATACATTTGGAAAGCTTGCTCTTTTTAAAAAATTAGTCTGGCCTTGGGGGCTGAGCATGCTGGCACAGGGAAGCACAGGCAGCAAGGGATGAGGAGGGGGGGGGCAGAAGTAGGGCAATTACTTACATTGACAACCCTGGTTGTGCCAGTTATATCCCCGCAGACACTTATCACACTTAGGCCCTGTTGTTCCCTGCTTACACTCACAAATTCCTTTTTCATTACAGCGATCATGGACTGAGCCCAAACGGTTACAATTACATTCTGCAGAAACAAGATAACAAACATAAACTCAGTGCCAGGGGTACATGGTCATAAGTAATGCATCACTGAAATGGGTAACAAGGTTCACTTTGTAAATATAATGCAGGGTTGAGGCGTATGTGGTCTTTTAGCTGATCCTGGTTTCCTTAGCTTCAACCAGTATAACTAATGCTCAGTTATGGCCAATGCTGAAATATAATGATCGGTATTATATAGTTCAACAATAGCTGTAGGACCATAGAGGTCCATCAGCTACAGAAGACCATTTAAAGATGATGGAAAGGAAAAATAAAACATGCATGAAAGCCTCTTGCTAATCAGTTTGCGATATTTGCCTTTAATTAAAGGATATAGATCTGTAAATGAGCCACATTATGAATTTAATGTCACGGCAATCACAGCACCACAAAATCGTAGCCTTTTCTTCTTTCCTACAAAAGTGAAGGGATTAAGATTGAAAGAGAGAGGGAAAGAAAAGGCCCGACGATAAAATTCCCTGTTGCACTTTGAAATTAAATATGAATTCCTGTCTGTAAATGCTGGCAAGTTACTTAATGAATGATTTTCATGATGGAATAAGAAGATGGTGTAGAAATAAAGCAAGGAATGAAGTCACTGCTGTCTTCAAACATAGTTAACTCTCCAATCTGATCTTTGTGTTTTTAAGATTTGTTTTAATGAACATCAGGTAAGCTTGGCATCAAAAGAAACATCAATAGATCATCAAGTAAAGTACATTTTAAATGATTAAAATAGAGAAAGTAAGGTACCCTCTTCTGTACATACTGTAGTATTGAATAGTTTCTGCAGGCAATGAAAAGATACTTTAAGCATTTCCAGAATAGTCTTTCTTTATAGTCACAAGGACTAATTGAATTTATTTATAGCATTTTAGTGTTTAGAAATGGTATCTTTTCTTTTATGTACACTGAGAGCATATGCACCAAGACAAATTCCTTGTGTGTCCAATCATACTTGGCCAATAAAGAATTCTTTCTCTCTCTCTCTCTCTTTCTTTCTTTCGCAAGTTTCTCCTTTTCTTAGGCTCTGAATATCGAATCCCTGCCCTATTCAATATTCAAACAAATGGGAAGCCCCTAAATTCTATAAAGGATCTTATTGGGACAGAACTAATGCAACTTATTATGCTGAGCAGAAATCTGTCAGGGGGTGGGGGAAAACCCTTGTCTTTTCCTCCCCGTTTCTCATTAAAATTGTCTTTTAAGCACTTGTCCCTCCCTGGTAAAATGCAACGCTCAGATCAGATTTTCTTTGTATAGAAGAGAAACTGCAGGCTATGGCAGATATTGTATATATGTGTAGGGAAAAAACACCCAAAAGCAGGAGATGGTGGTATCTCCTCTCCATGTTCTGACTACAACAACCCATACAAACTTCCACAAAGAAAGCAACTATTGTTCAAAGTCAGATTGTTTTAACTAAGTGGGCATCTTAAAATCAGGTTTGTCATCTTTACGTTTGGGACAAGATGTGTTCAAAATGTTTCAAGCTCAACGTATTCCAAAACCAGAAGGCTTGGTTCTGGTTTTCAGTCGGAAGGAAGATTAGGATGTTTTCAACTCTTGAAATGTTTTGCACGTTTGCTCTGTCTGGATGTTTTATTTGGAGAGGAACCGGTCTGGAAGAAGGAAACAGAGGAGCTTTGTGTTCTGACCTAAGGACAAGAAAAAGCTGGGAAGCGGATTCTTGGGACTCACTTGCTCTGGGTAGCACGTCATCTGTTTCAGAATCCATGAAGGGCAGTAAGAACAGGTTGACCTCTGTGTCCAGGTAGCTCTGTGGCAGGCCAGGGAATATGTTACATTCAAGCATGGAAAGAGTACCTAGGAGGAAAAAAGTGGAACTTCTAAGTTTGCCAGCCTGAGCCTTCCAGAAAAACGTGAATTCAAGTTTCTATTCATGAGTGAATCTTTCTTTCTCTTTCTTTCTTTCTTTCTTTCTTTCTTTCTTTCTTTCTTTCTTTCTTTCTTTCTTTCTTTTCTTTTCTTTCTTTCTTTCTTTCTTTATGACCGATTCTACACATCATCTAATGCAGGAGTGTCAAACTCAAGGCCAGATCCAGCCCATGGGGTGCTTAGATCTGGCCTGTGAGACCACCGTGGAAACAGTGAAGGACTGGCCCGCAGTGCCTCTGCTAGCGAAAATGGAGCTTACAAGGGCCGCAGATGGCCCTCCTGAGCTCTATTTTCGCTGGCAGAGGGCTGCAGGAGGCCGTCGCAGCCAAAAAAGGAGCTCAGGAGCCCGTTTTCAATGGCAGAGTGACAGGCCACTACAGGCACCCCCGACATTAGTAACGTTGAACTGGCCACGCCCACCCCAGCCCTCCGAGGTCAAACACAACCCTGATGCGGCCCTCAATGAAATAAGAGTTTGACACCCCTGATCTAGTGGCAACAGCACCTGAGTATCGAATGACAGCCAGGAACAACTGTGGTCGTCAGTTAGAAGACCTGGTTAGTTCCTCCCCTTCTGGTTCTCTCTACGTTTGATCTCCCCCACGCCAATCCGGATGGCCTTGAATTTTCCCTGCTGTCTCCCATCCCACAATTCTGCCAGAAAACACACATTCCAGACCTGCCTCTGAGTCAAAAGTATATGCTCCAAATCCATGCCCAAAATGCTTTGATCCTAAGACAGCCCTTCCGATACTGCTTGGCCTTTTCATGAAATGTTTTCCACACCTTTTGTAAAAGACCCCTATTGCCCTAAAAACCTCACATAGAAATCAGCACTTATTATTATTATTTTTTTGCAAGATGGTTTCCGCAGGAAAGAAGATTTAATACTGGAGGAATTCCTCCAAAGTCCATGGCAGCGTCTCATTTTCCTCACATCAGTATCAAGAGTCTTCGTTTGAATTACGTTTCCATTCAAGAACTGCAATCCAGTCCTCCAGGCGAATCGGAAAAGCAAGTCCTTACCTTTGTATTTCAGGTGTGAATGCATCATAATCTTGTCGATAACGAGATGCATCTGCTTCAGGTTCCGAGGGCAGAAGTTTTCTCTCTTGGCTTTGTTTTGGAGAAAAACTAGAGATGGGGAGAGAGGGGGGAAAAGAATGAACAAGAATCGTGAGTTCAGGGCCCTTGTTCTCTCGGCTCTCAACTTCATGTAAATTCTTCCCTTCTGTAAGCAGGGCTCGGCCAAACTAAAAAGGAAGATTTTCTTCTGATTTCCTAGTAAAGGGCTCTTAGTGGAGCAAGTATGCAACCTTCCACGTGTACAGGAAGATTCTATATGATGACAGAATCTAGAAATCTGCAAGTAAAGAAGTTTAACTCTCGCGCAAGAAGAAAGGAAAAAATATATGGAAAGCA